>CM029117.1:28779279-28861779 GCA_016859345.1 Istiophorus platypterus
AAACACACACACACAAAACACAGCATAAACAATGTTGAATTTATAGTTATAAATCGATTTAATCTCCCTTATCATATAATTTGGTCACGTTGTGAGGTCAGTGAATCATGTGTAGAGTCATGATGCACAGTCAGTGTCAGAGCCATAAAGTTTAAGGACTGAGGTTTGTTTGAAGAGTTTAGAGGAAATAAAATCACTTTTTCATTTTAGATGTAGAATGTGACAAAGAAAATGATAGTGACAAATTTTAACTTTGATAAATTATCTCGTTTTAGCCTTTAAGAATTAAATGACATATGGTTTTTAATGACAATGATGGATTTTACACTAAAATAGAGATAAAATTTTTGAATCAAAATGAGCAATACAACATCATGGGCTTATCAAAAAGTTTCACTGATGTTAAGATTCAATTCACAACAAACGACACAAAACCTGATGAGGAAAAGTCATGTTGCCTCCTGGACCCAATGATGAGCTCATATTTTACTGAGACCTGACGGAGAGAGAAGACACAGCACAGGAAAGAAACTGACAAATACATAAAGGTATTACCCTAAAATTTCATAATAGAATCAGTCTGATAAAAATATTAATCAATCAAGTTAATGAATCAATTAATCAGTGTATTAAACAGGATCTTCATGATGCATGTAGACTAGTTTGACCACATATTTAAAAACACAAGAACATATAAATATCTTTTAGTTTCACTTGTTTCTTGCCATTTTAGAGAAAATATACCAAAGAAAATTAAAGGTTTTCCACTGAAATGCAATAATCTGGTTCACCTGCCTAATTGTGGTAAATCTCAGATCTTATTTTCATTGTTCAGGTAATTTGGAAATTCTGACACTGAAGTTCTCTTTGTTTATTGAAAATATATCAGGACATTTCCTAGGTGATTTGCTCAGCTGTTGTAAACCACAAAAGTCGAATCTGACTTGCAGCGTTGTGCAGTTATTCCCTTTTTCACCTTCTGCCTGTTTTTCTTTTCCTCTCCCTCACCACCTGTCTGCCATGAGCATCAACTCATAGATAATGTTTAAAAAAATGCACCAGTGTTAATTATTCCATTAATATTATCAAAGGTTTTCAATTTTTTTACATAATAGGATTGTTTATATCTAGTGGCGCATAATAAAACTAACTTTTGCAAAGATCACTTGGGCTGTTCTGCAATATTTGTAGTACAAAGCAAACATGAATTAATCAGAAATGATCGCAGCGTTGGACAGTTTGTAAAGCATTTATCAGAAGCAGCCTCTGAGCGTATGAATATATTCTCAGACTGTTATCAAGCAAAATATTAGATTACATGTATGTTCTTCCAAATATAAGAGGATGTGCTAATGCAAAGACTGCTGCAGCTATATTTTTATCATTTTAAACATTTTAATATACATAAAGGAACCTTGATTTAAAATCTAAATATTTTGCAACAACACATAGACAAACTTGCACTGTAATGTTATAAGTTTGTTTTGAAGTTGTTGGCCAGGAGCCGCCTCACCGCCGTCTCTGCCCTGATCCACTTACCTGAGTCCAGGCCGAGCGCTCAAGGCTGAGAGCACTGGCACGCGAGCCCTTTTAAACACTCTGGAACAGAGTATAATTGATTTCACTCCCATCGTCGTCCGCAGTGTTTGTCAGAGACAAGAAAAACATGGTGATGATGATGAGGATAGCAGTTGGTGGTCGTCTACATGATGACCGTGAGGTCAGAGCCCTGTTCATCCTGTGATAAGACTTTGTGTTTGTCTTTTATTTTTTTGTTTGTTTTGCTCATTGATTTTAATTTGCATTTCCACACCACTGGCATCCTCGGATGTAACTCTTTTCTTCTCACTAGGGCAGTTTTTTCTCATCTGTTCAGAAATGTGAAGCTGCAGCTAACACATATTTTCCTTACTGATAGATCTGGACCATGTGTCCCTAAATGTAACTCATCCCCTTTGGTGCGTGAATATCTGCATGAAATTTCATGGCCGTCAATTCAGTAGCTATTGATAGGCCTTCTATGTGATTGTTTTCGTTTTGTTAGTTTTTGATTTTTACATATGAGCTATGCTACTTTTTATATCTAGTTTATTAAGCTGTACTGTAATAGCTGGTAAAGGATTTCAATTATTGTCATTAAATTGCAGTGAATCAGCCTCTTCATACCAGAGTCAAGATGGTTTTACAACTTACACAATATTTCATTCAAATGTATTGTATATCTTAGAATTTTTTTTTAACTAAAAAATCAGCAACTGTTTTTGAGATGAAACCCGAAAGATGAGAAAAACGTTCCTTAAATTCTGAGCTATTATTAGTATTTATTGGAATTTATTTGAGCACTCATAATATCCTTATAATTTAATCGCAGCTACAACATGAACAAAAAATAATGAAACCACAGTAATTTAAAACACATTTGATGTTACACATTGTAGAGATAAATGGTTAGTTTTGTCTGCAGATAATATACAACGTGGTTGGACACTGAGAAACTGTCACTGCAGTTTCACAGCGGGCGTCTTGTCGACGTCTTCCGGGCGGCTGCTTGTTCTCATTTTACACAGCAAGTACCTTCTTGTATATCTCCTGAAGGTCTGGTCTCGCAGTCCGTAGACAATGGGGCTGATAAACCGCGGCAGGATCTGGACAATGACATAGATGGCAAAGCGAATGGCCAAGTACTGTTTGGGCAACAAGTAGAGAAGACCTTGTTGGAGCATGGGTCTCACGTAAGTGAGCATGCACAACAGCAACTGAAAAGAATGGAGCAGAATGGTGTTTCTGGCTTTTTTAAAGTCCATGCTTGTGCCCTTGGCGGCGAACAGGATCCGGAAGTAAGTGTAGAAGAGCGTGAGCCAGACCAGGGCGAGGCAAACAATGTGTGATGCGTCTCTCTTCCTCAAGCTGTAGGTGCTTCTGAACACGAAATCTCTGGCACACAACAGCTTGGAGTGAAAGAAGTGCAGCGGCTCGGTGGCCAGGAGGATTAAGAGGTCCGGCAGGATGGAGAGCACGCTCACGGCCCAGATCAGACCGATCAGGATGTAGGTTTTCCTGACCGTACAGATCTGGCCGTGGCGGAGGGGGATGCAGACGGCGACGTAGCACTCGATCGCCATGCCGGCCAGGTTGAGCGGGGTGTTGAGGGTGGTGACGATGGTGGCGATGAGCAGGACGAGGCAGAGGGACACGTTGATTTGATATAGGGCGTAGCTGATGATGTGGAGGAGGGTGGACAGGGCCAGCTGCATCATGTCGTTTATCACCAGGTGGATGAAGAGAATGTAGCGAGGGTTAGAATTGAAGATCTGTAGAGTGAAGGAAGCGAGGAGGAGGGGAAGAGGAAGAGGAAAAAAAAACGATACACGTTTGAAATTAAAATCGGTCTATGCATTCTAATATAACTGATGCAATAACACACTTCATAACTTCAGAATATTTGAATTCATTTCAAATCACATCGGATTTACCCCAAACCTTATAGAGGAAAGATTCCCCCCCATACATAACAGCACATTTTGAAATCTGATATTGTCCATGTGATCAATGAGGAAATCACAGATGTGTTTTTACTGAATATGATCGAATTATGCAAAAGAAAAGACAACAAACTTTAAAGATTACAAGCAGTAGGAACCACATTCAACACATATTATCTAATGGTGCAAATACACAAGGTTTTCTCTTGGAGAAGCAGTATTTTTTTTTCAAACTTTTTGAAAAATGTTGATAAATTCAGGTCTTTTTTTTTTTTATTGCATGATATAATCCTAGACATTTTAACATATTTAAAGATCATTTACTCATGTTTCCGTCCCTTTAAACTGATTTGTTAAAGCTGCTGTTATGCACAAGACTCCTAGCCCCCTTTCCGTGCTTGCACATGCTGCGTATTTTAGAAAAGCCAAAAACAAACAAACAAACAAAAGAAAAATGGTGCCGGGCCCCAGACCTGGTGCTTCCTGAAGGTGTGGACCAGAGTACCATTGATGTAGTTGATGCAGATGCAGAGGGCCGTGACAATTATATTGTTGGTGAGGGCTGTGGTGAAAGTGTTGCGCTCCCCCCCGGCTGCAGTAAAAGTGCCGTTGACAGATGACAAATTCATGGCGGAATCCTCCCTGTCTGAAATAAGCATGGAAATGATATTGCATATAAGTCTGAGATTTGAGAAGAATTTTTGACGAAATCTGTAATAGATTAAATTATAAGAGAAACTCTGAGCCTGAACCTAGCAAATGTGCTATGAGATGCACTGATCTGTAGAATAAAAAATCCTTTTCTATTTCTAATATTGGTTTAAAAAATAATCCGCTGCATCTTTGAGGAGTGCGTCCTGACCGCGTCACAAGCTGTTTAACTTATTCTCAATCAGTTTCAGCCATTTCAGAGCAGTTGGTAAAGCTAGTTGGCTTTGTGCAGGATAATAGCTGAGTATAATCTCATCAGAGGAACCATGACCGCAATACGAAAGCCAATGCTGAACTTCATAGAAAATACCCTTCACTACGCTCGCTCCATTTGTGCCCATTCTGAGAAAAACAACAAAGATCTGCCAATAATGAATCTACATACAGGAGGGAAAAAGGACACAATGCATCACACATAACACATGCAGCAGTATAATATGATATGGACAATGACAGAGCTAGTCCAATGCAATAATAGCAGTAAGCATGAAAAGACTGTTCATACCCAGCAGGATGATGCATATCATCAGTCCGTCGTAGGTGTTGATGCAAGGAGTTTTATATAGGTTGATGGGTTACATTTGGGATCCTTTTTGGTGTAGGTGTGTTCATGTTGGCACATGTGCATCTTAAAGGAGTAGTTTCACATTCTGCCCATTTGCTTTCTTTCAAAGAACGGGATGAGTTTTAATATCAATTTAAAACCTGTGCCTTAAAGCGGGTAAAATCGATATTTTTGTAGTAACAGTGCATCAACTGACAATGTGAAAACTGTCACAGTGCGTCGCTCCTAGCGATGAGCCCACAGATAATTAACAGCTCAGTGAGTTTACTTAACTTGTTAGTGAGTTTCAGCTCATTGTGTCTGGACCGGACATTTACTGTTCTGGCTCACTCTCACAGTTCTCATGCAATGTTTTCAGCTGCAGAAGGCGGAGGTGTTTGTTTTTTTGTTTTTTAGAGAACTTGCTGTAAAAATCCATTGTCCACTAGGGAATACTGGTACATTTATATCCAAAAGCTTCAGGCAGATGGAAAAATTAATTTTCTTTTACATTTTTGTTTTTCTGCATGGGTAATTAAACTACATACATGTTAATCAGTGAGCTTTAGAGGCGTTGGTGGGTGTAGCTTGGCTATTTGAATCCTGTCTAGTGCTTCCTTAGATTTGTTTTGATCTTCTTATTTCCCTCTCACTCGGGGGCAGCAGAAAGGGAGCAACATCAGCGTTCATTCAAAGTTGTGTAACCTGTTTAATGCAGGTCCAATATTCACTCTTCTTCCTCCCTCCTTTTCCTTTCTCTTTTCTGTCACCCCGTGTATGAATGAATGGGAATTAGAGACTCCAGGAGCTGGAATTGGATCTGTCTGAGTTTCTTCAACACAATGCAAATGAAGTGCACGTGAGGTTCATGTTATGCAACAGATTGGTTAGGAGGGAGGCAATAGCAGGGGATTTGTACCTGAGGGAACAGGAACACTAGAATTTAGGGCCTGGCCAATTCCACAAAACATCACTCGGTCAGATTTTTTTCTCCATTTAGGAAACAGCTCATGTCTTCTCCAGAAAGCATAATTTTTTTCCATAACGTTTATTTTAGCAGTGTGAAGGTCTGAAGCAATAAAGTTCACTGTGAATTTTCTGATTTTGCTATGCTAATAGTTATGTTTTGTCCTCACTTAAATTATATTAAGGTGATGCTCATGTAACCTATAGTCGGGCTCACAGTGTTTAAATGGTGACTGACAAGAAAAAAATGAATGCTGAACTTGACCAAGGAAAAAGTTGTTATTTTAATTGATTAATTTAGTGAAACATATTTACAATATATTACATATATAAACGGCTTGATATGACCAACCTGTAACTTGAACTATGGCAGGGAAATATCAGACATGTCCTGAGACCTTTAGTGAGTTTGCTGCACACAGTCAAATAATGCACTTGAACAAAGGGGCTGGGTCTAAGCATAATAGCACTGCACAGTTTAACTGCAGCTATCGTGCACTGGAGGTTTCCAGTTTAAATTCAGGTCTGTTCAAAACATTTCAGCCCAATACATCAACGCTAACTGCAGATTTAAAACATACAGTCAAAGTGCCTTCGAAAGTGAACAAATGCTTTGCGGATATAGATTTTGTTTCAGGCTCCTGTATGAGACTGTTTGGATTTACTGGTGTGTTCCTTTTATTATGTCCACACTGTTCTAAAATCCACTACATTCGAATTACTTATCCTCGCAGAGCTGCTTCAACATTGTATTTATCTGAGGTAGAGCACTGACGATTTTATATGATATGATCTGTGTGTGAGTGATGTAACTAATAAGCCTTGATTTTATGAGAACAGGAGAAAATGTCTGTTGAGATTTGCTGAGTGTGAACTGCATGAAACCAATTATGTGTATTAATGCTCTTTTTCAACTCCTGATGCTTTTTAATTGGCGGCACCCTGTATCTCTGTTATTGTTGGTAGGGGTGAATTATCCTGAGGGCTTTTTGGATCAGGTCTAGCTGTCCTCCAGTCCCTTTCAGATTGTGTTCTTTTTTTTCCCTGAAAGTTATTTAATGGCAACAGTTTTGGGAAGGTTTCCATGGAATAGGTCAGACCAGGTCTAAAAATCATAGATTATTTTAGATATCTGAAATAGGAGACGTCTTGTGTCCAGCTGTTAAACTTTTGATACTAAAAATATTTGCATATTCAGAGATTCTGAGAGAATGAGGCGACATAATATCAAGAAATTTTGACAAAGCCCTTCATCCTTTATTTTGAAAAGGCCATATTACACCCCCATTTTTATTCCAAGGAGAAAATTTTAATACTAGATCTTTTAAGGGGCTCTCTGTAACAAGAGGAATAACCAATGAAAGATAGTTCCTTCTTTATTTGTCTAAAGAACAAAAACAGAGAGATGATTGTACAGAGGATATACAAGTGAGCTACACATAAAGACAAAAGCACTGCAGTCACTATCTTTATATCTCTGCTAGTATTTAATGCATTTTGATTTTTCCATTAATATGAATCAGTTTTAGCACAGCAGGAGCAACTCAAATAGGACTTTATAATGGCTCCTTCAGACATTTTTATGGATTAACATTAGCACTTGCACAGAACAGATATCTTTTCAGGTACTTCCTGAAAGTCTTGTCCCGTAGCCCATAAACAACCGGACTGATGAGCCGGGGAAGAACCTGAATGAGTATTGAGATAGTGAAGCGAATGGCCAGTACCCCTTTTGGGAACAAGTATGTCAGTCCTCCTAGAATGAGATTAAAAACATAGGTGAGCATACACAGCAGCAGCTGGATGCCGTGGAGGAGGATGGTGTTCCTTGCTTTCTTGGTGTCTGCAGCAGCTGCTTGTGCAGACATAAGGATCTTGAAGTATGTATAGAAAAGAGTGAGCCAAACGATGACCAGAAACACTGCGTAGGATATATCCCGCTTCTCTGTGAGATAGGGTCTCCTGAAAATGTTTTCCCTAAGGCAGAAAACTCTGGAATGAAAGAACTCCATAGATTCTGTGGCCAAGGCAACAAAAAGATCTGGAAGGATCAAAAGCATGCTCAGCATCCATATCGTGCCGATCACAACATATGTTCTCTTGACTGTGCAGATCTGGTTGTGGCGGAGGGGGAAGCATATGGCGACATAACACTCTACTGCCATGACAGCCAGTGTAAGAGGATTGTTTAGATTTGCAAATATGGCAGTCATTAGCAAAACAATGCATAAGGAGACATTGAGGGTGAACACAATGTAACTCAGGACCTGAACGAGAGTGAACATAGTCAGCAGGATTATATCGTTGATTACCAGGTGGATGTAGAGGATGTAGCGAGGGTTCATGTTGAAAACCTGCTGGGAAGGACAGAATTGATTTAGGAAATAGCAGAGAGGGCACCATTGATTATATGAAAACATATTAAATTACACTTTGTGGTGTTCATCACTGAAGAGATGCGATTTCACTTGTTCCACATGTGAAATGATTTCTAGACATGGACAAGACTCAGACCTGATGTTTTTTGAATGTGTGCACCAGGACACTGTTGACATAGTTGATGGCGATGCACAGGACCACAGTGATCACATTCTTGACTATGGCTGTTTGTAAGGTGTCCCGATAGACGGGCATAGTGAAATTTCTGCCGGCATTTGAAAGGTTCATGCGTCCACTGGTGCTGGTCCTCCAAACCTGTTTCACTGGAGACATTTATAGGTCACATTAGAAGAGAGGAGAATAGAGTATTATTGATGATTAGAGCAGGTTTTTGGCCAGAAAAATGGATCAACCTAAGGGATGCATTTCAGGTCACATTGAATTTTTAGAATGTTAAAACACTTTACGATTTGGACTAATTTGGGTCCCAAACACCAAAGGCCTTTACAAGTGAAATAAATGGCTTTTGTACTTGGTATTTATCATTATCATAATTCACAGATTTGTAGTTTTTCTATGTTGGTTGGCATTGAAATCGATTGATTTTCTCAGAGATGCATCATTTCTGTATTCATGCCTTTTGTTGCTGTTACAGAGCTGAGTATATTACAATAAGATACTAAAAAGCCAGGCCTACAACGTTTCAGCAATACACTCAAAATCTGATAAATAACGACAACTAAGTAAATAATGTCATTATTGATGGTTGAATTCCATTTAGCTGCTTTAGTTTCAGGGTCTTGATGTTGCTCACGCTGAGTCACTGTTCCACTGACATTGTTTGCTGGGGCCATTAGATATAAGTCAAAGGTTTGCTGTGAAATAGGCATCTCTGACATTTTTCAAGTGAAGCATTTTGACTCGTCATAGCAGGGAAAGTGTTACAATATCATTATTGAGGGCTCTGCTGCTGTGATCTTCCAATTAAGACATCATACACAAAAGGAGCTCCCTGAAATAGGACAAAAATGGAAAACAGTTCTTAAATGCAACAGTGGTTTCCCTGCTATTACATGTAAAAAAAAATGATGTTCAAAAAATGGCCAATATTCAATATATTGTCTTTTCATACACAGAGAGTACCATAGAAAGAATCGGCATCAACCTCGGTGATAGTAATGTATGGCAATCATGCATAAAGTGAGTCTGTTGGCTTTGTATCACTTCATATATAGTAGTTAGTTCAAATGTCTTGGGATAAAGAACAGTCATGGGTTTAATGTATGTGTGTGTGTGTGTGTGTGTGTGTGTGTGTGTGTGTGTGTGTGTGTGTGTGTGTGTGTGTGTGTGTGTGCGTGCGTGCGTGTGCGTTGTGTGTGTGTGCGTGCGTGCATGCATGGGAGGGAGAATGGTTTGGTTAGGACGGGGCAACAGGCTTGATGTTCCCTGAGCAAGGGTGGTGGGTCAGGGTGTAGCTGAAATAGCCCCAGGAACAGCAGCCAGGCCTACAACTTTTCAGCAATACAATCAAAATCTGATAAATAATAACAACAAGCGATTAATAATGTTGTTAATGATGGTTGAATTCCATTTAGCTGCTTCATTTTCATGGTCATGATGTTGCTCACGGTTACTCACTGGTCCATTGATATTGTTTACTGGGGCAATTAAATATAAGTAAAAAGGTTTGCTGTGAAAAATGTCCTGTGTCATAAACATTGTCAATAAGACTTAATATGAATCTATGAAACAGTCATTTTTCAAGTCAAGCATTTTAACTCGTCATAGCAGGGAAACATGTTACTGTACATTAATGAGGGCCCTGCTGCTGTGATTGCCAGGAGCCCAGTGAGCCAACATGCACAAAACCAGCTCCCTGAAACAAGACAACTGAATGGAAGACAGTTCTTAACTGCACCGGTGGTTTTTCTGCCATTACAGGTAAAAAAATGATGTTCAAAAAATGGCCAATATTCAATATATTGTCTTTTCATACACAGAGAGTACCATAGAAAGAATCGGCATCAACCTCGGTGATAGTAATGTATGGCAATCATGCATAAAGTGAGTCTGTTGGCTTTGTATCACTTCATATATAGTAGTTAGTTCAAATGTCTTGGGATAAAGAACAGTCATGGGTTTAATGTATGTGTGTGTGTGTGTGTGTGTGTGTGTGTGTGTGTGTGTGTGTGTGTGTGTGTGTGTGTGTGTGTGCGTGCGTGCGTGTGCGCGTGTGTGCGTGTGTGCGCGTGCGTGCGTGTGTGTGTGTGCGTGCGTGCATGCATGGGAGGGAGAATGGTTTGGTTAGGACGGGGCAACAGGCTTGATGTTCCCTGAGCAAGGGTGGTGGGTCAGGGTGTAGCTGAAATAGCCCCAGGAACAGCAGCCAGGCCTACAACTTTTCAGCAATACAATCAAAATCTGATAAATAAATAACAGTAAGCGATAAATAATGTTGTTAATGATGGTTGAATTCCATTTAGCTGCTTCATTTTCATGGTCATGATGTTGCTCACGGCTACTCACTGGTCCATTGATATTGTTTACTGGGGCCATTAAATATAAGTAAAAAGGTTTGCTGTGAAAAATGTCCTGTGTCATAAACATTGTCAATCAGACTTAATATGAATCTATGAAACAGTCATTTTTCAAGTCAAGCATTTTAACTCGTCATAGCAGGGAAACATGTTACTGTACATTAATGAGGGCCCTGCTGCTGTGATTGCCAGGGAGCCAGTGAGCCAACATGCACAAAACCAGCCTCCTGAAACAAGACAACTGAATGGAAGACAGTTCTTAACTGCACCGGTGTTTTTTCTGCCATTACAGGTAAAAAATGTGCTGTTATTGGTGAAGCACCAAAAAAAATAAACAGTTCAGTCTGAAGGCATCTGAGTCTGTAATTTGATAACACTGAAAAAAAAAGGTTCAAATCTTGTAAATGAAGAACATTATAATATTATTGTCTTCAGTATCATTTAATATATGTGTCAAGAACATTGGTCTAAAAATTAACTGCACAGAATGAGCCACACACACCGGTGTTTTTTCTGCCATTACAGGTAAAAAATGTGCTGTTATTGGTGAAGCACCAAAAAAAATAAACAGTTCAGTCTGAAGGCACCTCAGCAAACTACAGTGCCCTTTGACACTGAAAAGTCAGAATGTATTTCTTCTTAATGCCATTCACAACAGGTAATGCTTTGATTAGAATGCACTGGATCTGTGCAATTATCTGGAGCAGCAACATAAATTACGCCGTGGTCCACGGTTTGATGCTTGCTCCCACTGTGCACATCAGATATCTTTTCAGGTGCTGTCTAAATGTCTTGTCTCGTAGCCCGTACACGATAGGACTGATGAACCTCGGCAGAATCTGGATGATGATATAACAAACAAAGACTACATTCACATAATGTTTAGGGAACAAGTATATTAGACCTTTTATCAACATGTGACCTACATAGGTTAGCATACACAACAGTAGCTGAAAGCCATGGAGCAGGATTGTGTTCCTTGCCTTCTTTGCACCTCCGTCCCCTGATTTAGTCTCTTTGGCCGCTTTAGCAGCAAAGAAGATCTTTAAGTAAGTGTAGATGAGAGTGAGCCAAACACAGATTAGGTAACCTATGTAGGAAATAACCCTCTTTTTTATACTTGCAGGGTGTCTGAACAGGTTATCCCTCTCACAGAAAATTGTGGAATAAAATAACCGCACGGGCTCGGTTGCCAGGACAATAAACACATCTGGCAGGGTTGAGACTGCGCTCATGGCCCACATCCAGCCAATCAGAATATATGTCCTTTTGATGGTACAGAGCTCTGCATGTCGCAGCGGTAAGCAAACAGCGATGTAGCACTCCACGGCCATGACAGCTAAATTTATTGGGGTGTTGAGGGTGGTGAGGACCGCAAAAGTAACGATGAAGCAGCAGAAGGAAGCATTAATTTTGTAGAAGACATAGCTGAAGACAAACAAGCTGATGGTTGTAGTGAGCTGGATCATATCATTCAAGACTAGGTGGATGAACAGTATATAACGGGGGTTCACGTAAAATATCTGGAAGGCAGGAGAAGAAAGGAAAGGAAAGGTCAGTTAAGTCATTTCATGTTTGTTACTCTAAGCCATCCATGTCTGTCCACTGATAATGATCATTGATAATTGAATGCAGCAATAATAGTTCTGATAATAAAAAAAAAAAAAAGCAAGAAACGAGTCTGACCTGGTGTTTTCTGAAGGTGTGGATCAGTGTACCATTGATATAGTTGATGGTAAGGCCAAGGGCCAGAATAATCACATTTTTGGCCGTGGCTGTGCTCGGAGAGTCTCGGAAACTCAGACCTCTGGACGCATTATAGTTATAAGATGAGGAATTCATGAGGATGATCTGAGGATCTTGAAAGCCTCTGTTATGGAGCAAGATTTTAAAAAAATCTTAATATTCTTTCAGATTTGTATGCGTTCTTCTTATTTTCACTGTTTTCCACAGTTGCAGGAAAGCTATGGTCAACTATTCAAGCAATTAGGTGCATAGAATAACCTTTGATACCTCATCTTTAAATGTTTCCACCCAAACACACAACTTGATTTGCACAGGTCTTAAATGTTCATCAGAATTTATGATATGCTTTATTTACCACCATCAGTCATGCTGAAAAATTATAATTTTATATAAAAAAGCAACTATATTTTAGACCTTTTTTGCTTTACAGAACTCTTTTAACTCTAGTTTAAAATACATCTAACCAAGATGTTGGATTGTATGAGACAGAATAAAAAGGGAGGTTAAGAAAGTAATTATTGTTACAGAGCAGGTGTTATGGTTGAGCATTATGTGCAAAATGCAGTTAAAATGAATTTCAAAACTGTAAAAAAACAATAACACCTGCAATGATAAAGTTTGATAGCATCAAAAACATCCCTACCTCAGATAGTGCAGTTCAGTGTCCACTTCACCAGACAAGAAATTAGTTTGAAATCAGTTTAACGGCTTATATTAAGCCTGGTGATGCATGAACCCTGCAGACAAAGATGATGTCATTGTGATATCCAGTTGTTAATGAGTGAGCTTTGCTTATTGATTCTCAGTCAAACAACTATATTGAATAAAAACTTCCTCCTGCTTATTTCTTAAATATTTGTGCATATAGTGAAATAGAACACCCTGAAACACGTTTCCTTTCTATAAAATTTTGTGCCAAACTGGGCAACCAAGTAAATACAGCTGGGCGACAACAAAACAAGACAAATAAAAAAAACCTTTTTTAAGCTTGGCAATGATTTGTGATTTCCAAATAACAATGTATAATGAAACATCTGTAGTTTTTTAAGTTTGACATTTGTTTGTTTTATCATATCAGTAGAGGTAATGGAAAGGGGGATCATCGGAAATCTTTGCTGGTAGCTCGATTTACCGTGCAGCCTAAGCAGCGCAGCTCTGTATGGGAAGAATAACATTCCGCAGCTTCCATTCAACAGCATCATGGAAGGGTTCAAGGTCTCCCTGACTACAGAGACGTTGCAGTACCGAGACTCCAAAGACCCGAAAGTCTCAGCAGCAGGAATTGAAATCTGCACTGGCAAGAAAAGGACTGCCACTCAGGATATGGAGAGGGCAGAAGCAAAGCTTAGGCACAAGGCAGAGGTGGGAGTAGTGGTGAAAGGAAGAACGGGCTTTGGAAGCTTTCCAACACCTCAGTAGAACAAGGCCCAGGGCAAGGTCAGAGGAGGTAGTGTTGAGGAGGAAGTGAGAGCAACGGAAGAATGTGTGTGTGTGTGTGTGCATGCGTGTGCATGCGTGTGCATGCATGCATGCATGCGTGTGTGTGTGTGTGTGTGTGTGTGTGTATGTGTATGTGTATGTGTATGCGTGCGTGCGTGCAGTGGAGGGAGAATGGTTAGGACGGGGCAACAGGCTTGATGTTCCCTGAGCAAGGGTGGTGGGTCAGGGTGTAGCTGAAATAGCCCCAGGAACAGCAGCCAATGAACCTCTTGGGAGTCGAGCTGTTTGGCCGAGTGCAGGTAGGCAAGGGTTTTGCAGTCTGTCCAGTCCATTTTTCCTACAGTTGAGGTCCAGTTGAGCCTCTCAAAAATTCTGATTCTTGTCCTGAGGAGTTGGCCCTCCTGTGTTGAGCCATATGTTTGTTTAATGGTAATGCTTTGCACTGTATACACTAGATTACTTTTCTGGGTTTGTGGTGTGCAGTCTTTTGGATTTACCAGTTTCTGTCTGAGTGTGTTGCTGGGTTTGAAAAACTCTGGGTTGTGATGCTTAGTCAAAAGTGGAAAAGCCTCTTGAATGAGAGGTGAAATGTTTTCAAGATCTACAAACCACTCCAGTCACCCTTGACTTAATCAACCTAAGACACACATTTCCCTCCATGATGAGCTTTACAATGTTGAAACACAGTTAAATTTGGACTCATATAGGCCCCAAACACCAAAGGCCTTTACAAGTTAAATAAATGAAATTGCATTGGGAATATATCAACAATATACCGATTTGTAGATATTTTATATTAGTCTGAAATTAATTTCTCACTGAAATCACTGATGTTCTCATGGATGCTACATTTCTGTATTCATGCATCGTGTTGCTGTTACTTGCTGAGTATTTTTCATACTACTTGTGTTCCCTACAAACAGATTAGTGGAACATGAGCATTTGTTGCCCTAGATAAAAAAAAAAAAAGTCAAACTCAAGTAAATTACAATAAAACAACATACTAAAAGCCAGGACTACAATTTTTCAGCAATACAATCAAAATCTGATAAATAATAACAGTAAGCGATAAATAATGTTGTTAATGATGGTTTAATTCCACTTAACTGCTTCATTTTCATGGTCATGATGTTGCTCACGGTTACTCACTGGTCCATTGATATTGTTTACTGGGGCCATTAAATATAAGTAAAAAGGTTTGCTGTGAAAAATGTCCTGTGTCATAAACATTGTCAATCAGACTTAATATGAATCTATGAAACAGTCATTTTTCAAGTCAAGCATTTTAACTCGTCATAGCAGGGAAACATGTTACTGTACATTAATGAGGGCCCTGCTGCTGTGATTGCCAGGGAGCCAGTGAGCCAACATGCACAAAACCAGCCTCCTGAAACAAGACAACTGAATGGAAGACAGTTCTTAACTGCACCGGTGTTTTTTCTGCCATTACAGGTAAAAAATGTGCTGTTATTGGTGAAGCACCAAAAAAAATAAACAGTTCAGTCTGAAGGCATCTGAGTGTGTAATTTGATAACACTGAAAAAAAAAGGTTCAAATCTTGTAAATGAAGAACATTATAATATTATTGTCTTCAGTATCATTTAATATATGTGTCAAGAACATTGGTCTAAAAATTAACTGCACAGAATGAGCCACACACACACAAAATAGTCAAGTAAAAATAGTCAGTAATCAATATATTATTATATCTTTTCATACACAGAGAATAGCATAGAAAAAACTGATGGCAACCTTGGTGATAGTCATATATGGCAACCATACATACAGTAAGTCTGATGACTTTAAAATCACTTTATATATAGTAGTTAATGCAGATGTCATTGGATTAGGGACAGTCACATGTGCATGTATGTACTCTTATTACTCGTGTTTTGGGGACATACATGTTTTTATACAGTCTCATTGTGGGGACTCAACAAACTTTAGTTGCGATGCTCAACATAAAAGTTAATTTGAAAAAAAAAGGTATTGTTTACACAGAGGCATGATTTTAACATTACTTGTGTTTCATTCCATTTATTGCAAAATTCTTTTATCATTACCATATCATATACTGTATAAAATATGCCATTCCAATGTGGAATAACTCAAGGCTTAATTAAGGACGTGAATAGATAATTCTGCATCACAAGCCTGCAGTCTGTGGTGCACACTCAAGATGTTAAAATAAAAAATTATTTGTAGTTTAGAAAAAAAAAATGCGATTAATGATCCAAGTGCATTGGTAGATTCTGTTTCTCCTTGTGCTTAATACAGTACAAAAGTACCATCTAAATTTGTCAAACCTCAGCAAACTACAGTGCCCTTTGACACTGAAAAGTCAGAATGTATTTCTTCTTAATGCCATTCACAACAGGTAATGCTTTGATTAGAATGCACTGGATCTGTGCAATTATCTGGAGCAGCAACATAAATTACGCCGTGGTCCACGGTTTGATGCTTGCTCCCACTGTGCACATCAGATATCTTTTCAGGTGCTGTCTAAATGTCTTGTCTCGTAGCCCGTACACGATAGGACTGATGAACCTCGGCAGAATCTGGATGATGATATAACAAACAAAGACTACATTCACATAATGTTTAGGGAACAAGTATATTAGACCTTTTATCAACATGTGACCTACATAGGTTAGCATACACAACAGTAGCTGAAAGCCATGGAGCAGGATTGTGTTCCTTGCCTTCTTTGCACCTCCGTCCCCTGATTTAGTCTCTTTGGCCGCTTTAGCAGCAAAGAAGATCTTTAAGTAAGTGTAGATGAGAGTGAGCCAAACACAGATTAGGTAACCTATGTAGGAAATATCCCTTTTTTTTATACTTGCAGGGTGTCTGAACAGGTTATCCCTCTCACAGAAAATTGTGGAATAAAATAACCGCACGGGCTCGGTTGCCAGGACAATAAACACATCTGGCAGGGTTGAGACTGCGCTCATGGCCCACATCCAGCCAATCAGAATATATGTCCTTTTGATGGTACAGAGCTCTGCATGTCGCAGCGGTAAGCAAACAGCGATGTAGCACTCCACGGCCATGACAGCTAAATTTATTGGGGTGTTGAGGGTGGTGAGGACCGCAAAAGTAACGATGAAGCAGCAGAAGGAAGCATTAATTTTGTAGAAGACATAGCTGAAGACAAACAAGCTGATGGTTGTAGTGAGCTGGATCATATCATTCAAGACTAGGTGGATGAACAGTATATAACGGGGGTTCACGTAAAATATCTGGAAGGCAGGAGAAGAAAGGAAAGGAAAGGTCAGTTAAGTCATTTCATGTTTGTTACTCTAAGCCATCCATGTCTGTCCACTGATAATGATCATTGATAATTGAATGCAGCAATAATAGTTCTGATAATAAAAAAAAAAAAAAAGCAAGAAACGAGTCTGACCTGGTGTTTTCTGAAGGTGTGGATCAGTGTACCATTGATATAGTTGATGGTAAGGCCAAGGGCCAGAATAATCACATTTTTGGCCGTGGCTGTGCTCGGAGAGTCTCGGAAACTCAGACCTCTGGACGCATTATAGTTATAAGATGAGGAATTCATGAGGATGATCTGAGGATCTTGAAAGCCTCTGTTATGGAGCAAGATTTTAAAAAAATCTTAATATTCTTTCAGATTTGTATGCGTTCTTCTTATTTTCACTGTTTTCCACAGTTGCAGGAAAGCTATGGTCAACTATTCAAGCAATTAGGTGCATAGAATAAAGTACATTTAAAAGCAGTAAACTGTTTAGTTTTCATACCTTTGATACCTCATCTTTAAATGTTTCCACTCAAACACACAACTTAATTTGCACAGGTCTTAAATGTTCATCAGAATTTATGATATGCTTTATTTACCACCATCAGTCATGCTGAAAAATTATAATTTTATATAAAAAAGCAACTATATTTTAGACCTTTTTTGCTTTACAGAACTCTTTTAACTCTAGTTTAAAATACATCTAACCAAGATGTTGGATTGTATGAGACAGAATAAAAAGGGAGGTTAAGAAAGTAATTATTGTTACAGAGCAGGTGTTATGGTTGAGCATTATGTGCAAAATGCAGTTAAAATGAATTTCAAAACTGTAAAAAAACAATAACACCTGCAATGATAAAGTTTGATAGCATCAAAAACATCCCTACCTCAGATAGTGCAGTTCAGTGTCCACTTCACCAGACAAGAAATTAGTTTGAAATCAGTTTAACGGCTTATATTAAGCCTGGTGATGCATGAACCCTGCAGACAAAGATGATGTCATTGTGATATCCAGTTGTTAATGAGTGAGCTTTGCTTATTGATTCTCAGTCAAACAACTATATTGAATAAAAACTTCCTCCTGCTTATTTCTTAAATATTTGTGCATATAGTGAAATAGAACACCCTGAAACACGTTTCCTTTCTATAAAATTTTGTGCCAAACTGGGCAACCAAGTAAATACAGCTGGGCGACAACAAAACAAGACAAATAAAAAAAACCTTTTTTAAGCTTGGCAATGATTTGTGATTTCCAAATAACAATGTATAATGAAACATCTGTAGTTTTTTAAGTTTGACATTTGTTTGTTTTATCATATCAGTAGAGGTAATGGAAAGGGGGATCATCGGAAATCTTTGCTGGTAGCTCGATTTACCGTGCAGCCTAAGCAGCGCAGCTCTGTATGGGAAGAATAACATTCCGCAGCTTCCATTCAACAGCATCATGGAAGGGTTCAAGGTCTCCCTGACTACAGAGACGTTGCAGTACCGAGACTCCAAAGACCCGAAAGTCTCAGCAGCAGGAATTGAAATCTGCACTGGCAAGAAAAGGACTGCCACTCAGGATATGGAGAGGGCAGAAGCAAAGCTTAGGCACAAGGCAGAGGTGGGAGTAGTGGTGAAAGGAAGAACGGGCTTTGGAAGCTTTCCAACACCTCAGTAGAACAAGGCCCAGGGCAAGGTCAGAGGAGGAAGTGTTGAGGAGGAAGTGAGAGCAACGGAAGAGGAAATAAGAACAGCCAGAGAACAGGCATGAAACAGCAGGGGGCATGGATGAGATGGAAGAGTGTGGTGGAACAAAAGCTTACCTGAAGAAGCATCTAGCAAGCAGAGTCGCAGCAAATAAAATTTCTGATCCAAGCTGTGTATGAAGCTTGAGCACTTGGGCATAATGGTTGTTATAGGCGGCTTCTTTCTGTGTTTAGTTCTGCTTGGACTCAAAAACGAGTGATTGAAATGCATACATGTAAAAATCATGTATTTATCCAGAAAGCTGTGGAGGGTTTGTGTAGCTTTCCCAAGTGCACATTATTTTGTGTGAGTCGTCATTTTCTCAAATCTCTAAAACCAAAGTGGTTTTGCAAAATTGGCATAGCACTTTAAGTGACAAAGGCCACATTTATGAGAAATGTGTCATGTTGAAATATACCAGAATGTTCCTTTAGGAGATTCAGCACCTTCTTGTGCAACTTCTGCTCTGGTGCTGTGGAAAGCATCCTAACAGCATTACCCGCCCTGCCGGGACCATAGAGCCCTACAGAGAGTGGTGCAACTGGCCGAGTGTGCAGTTGAAAAAGTCGTTATGTGAGCACCGACAGCAGTTAAAATCAGTTACTGTATGATCTCATTGTAATTTAACTGCCAGTTTAATAAGAATCAGTGTCAGTTGGCGTATACTGGGTAAAAATAGAGTAAGTGATGCAAACACTTTAAGGTACCTGTGAAGGGTTTGATCTCTGGTAACACTACGGATCAGTTTTTTCATGAATGCGTCTCGGTTTTGTCTTTGTCTGATGCGATACACAATCCTACTTAGATTGGGCGATGAAATGATCCTTATAATTATTATGAAAAAAATAAAAATCCCACACTCACGTTGATAAATTCATGAGCACTTGAAAATAAATGTATAGTTAGGTTCATAAATATTTTCATAGTGATACAACTTTTGCAATTTTGCCTTTGTACACATTCACAATGAACAAATCAAAATGCTATTCAAGTGTCAACTTTCAGATTTAATTCAAGGGGTTTCACAAAAATTTCTCATTAACCATTAAGGAGTTACAGCCATTTTTATACAGAGTTCCTCATTCCCAGGGGCTCAGAAGTAATTGGACAATTGACAGTTTATCAGGTTAATGGCCAGGTGTGGTCTGTTCACTCATTATTTCATGAAAAACTAAGCAGATAGAAGGTCTGGAGGTGTTGACCAGGTGTTGACTTTGCATTCCATAGTGGTTCATGGAAACTTTCAACAATTGGTCCAAACAGCTTTTTGATGCAAATGTAGAGGGCCATCAGTAGGCTGAAAAAACAAAACAAACCAGATGTTTCAAATGAATCAGAAAGATGGCAGAAACTTTAGGAGTGGCCAAATCAACAATTTGGTAGATTCTTAAGAAGAAGGAATGAACTGGTGAGTTCAGCAAAACCAAAAGTCCTAGAAGACCACGAAGGATGACTAAAGTGGATGATTGTAGAATTCTTTCCAAAGATCTGCACAAGATGAGGAAACCGTGGCAAAGAGAGGTCACACAACATCAGTGATGTGGAAACAACAAACGAGCAACAAATAACAAACTCTTCCCCCATATGACTTGATACCATCCAGCAAATTTCCTGAAAGCCAGCAGCAGTTGCTTGTGTCTACCTTTTCAGTGATTAATGTCTTTGACAGGATCTGGACCCGTAGATGCTGTCACATTTTTCTAATTAATATCCTTTTATTTTCTATTACTATGTTGACAAAAAAAAGTAAATACAATTGCTTATCCATGCAATAGTCAGTACAGCATGTTGACCCGAACAAACAAACAAAAACAATTGTTTACAGGAAAACTCAACAAGGCACCTTTAAAATTTCAGTTAAAATCTAAATATCAGACAGGTGAATGGCTTTTCCCCTTTGAAGAAAAAAACTATAACAGTTGTAGGAGTATAATAATGGACTTTAAACCCTAGGAAAAAATTTAATCTAACAGAAGCAAAAGAGACTGTAGCATTGAAGCATTACTTGTTTTGTTCTCGCACCTGGAAAAGCTAATTAGAAACCTGAACTGTGACTAGCATGTGTTGCTTATAACCATATTAAACACAGATGAAAAATGAAAGAATTCATTTGAGTTAAACAATCATATGTTTTTAATTTGAACATAAATTTAATAAATCCCGATGTAACTTGGAGATTTCTGTCTTAGACATTCTGACGATAAAATATTTTCATTGAAAGCAAACTTAGGGGCCAGGAAATGGGAAATGAGGGTAATAGAGAGGTAATTTTTCTCTCCATTCAACTTTTTAAAAAAGGGAATCACAAGTTAAAAAATAAAATGAATAATGTATTATTTACCCAGTTCTTAATACACTAAGCTTGATCACTGCACAGGCCATGATTGGTACTAAAGCTATGGCAGAGGAACATATTCAAAACTAAAGTTTTCCATTATTTACATCCGATCACTGTATGACATACGGCAGATTGTCGCTATTATCACCATAACAACCTACAACAGCAGCACACTGATCCAACATATACTCATCTGTTACCGTCACATTAGGTGGTGGTGGGAAGCTGCACCGAGAGCCATCGACAGTTTCACCAGACACCGAATACTGTGTACTTGTTTTCTTCTATTCACAGGGTTCTGTATGCAATTCTAGAGTAGACGTCTAAGAGCTCACTCCTTCAGTTTGTGATGCAACTCCATTTACAAATTGGTTAGCGATCTAAAACTTTTACTCTGAAGCCGGGCTTCTGTTTGCACATTGAGGGTTTCTTTTTTTCTGTTTAATACATGTATTTTAAAATCTAGACACAGTAAAAGACTAACCTTCACTTGCTAATAACATTATGTTTTAGCAACCTTAATTTAGGATGGTTGTTTAATGTACACAGATACCTTTCAAAGTACTTCCTGAAAGTCTTGTCTCGTAGCCCATAGATAATAGGACTAACAAAGCGAGGGAGGATTTGGTTTATAATATAAATAGCAAATTTTATGGACGTAATGCCTCCTGGGAACAAGTATGTCAGCATGTGAAGTAACATAGGTTGCACATAGATCATCATACACAGCAGCACCTGAAAGCCATGAAGGAGGATAGTGTTTCTCGCCTTTTTAGCATCTGCATTTGCGGTTTTGGCTACAAACAAAATTCTAAAGTAAGTGTAGAACAGAGTGAGCCAAACCACCACCAGAAACAGTATGTGTGATGCATCTCTCTTCTTTACACTGTAGGAGCTACTAAACACATTATCCCTATAGCAGTACACTCTTGAATTTAAGTACTGCAGTGGTTCAGTGGCCAAGAGCACGAAGACATCTGGCAGGACAGAAAGTGAACTGGTTACCCAGATCATGCCGATTGCAATGTATGTTCTTTTGACTGTACATAGGTAGCTATAGCGGAGAGGGATGCACACAGCGATGTAGCACTCTGCTGCCATAAAAGCTAAATTTAGGGGTGTGTTTTGTGTGGTGAGAATAGCTGGCAAGATGAGGAGGCAACAGGTGTAGACGTAGATGGTGTGGAAGGCGTAGGTGGAGATGAAGAGGGAAATGCTGGTCGTCAGCTGGATCATGTCGTTGAACACCAAGTGGATGAAAAGGATGTAGCGGGGGTTCGTCTTTAAGATCTGTGTTGAAAAGCAAAATCAGGGATAAGAATACAGTATATTACACATCCCTACCTGCATACAAATACTTCAAAAGCATGTCATTACACCTACCACATTATTTGTAAAAATGACTAGTATTTCCTTCTTTTTGATAATTGACTTTATAGCATCTGTTGTACCATTTTCTATCACTGGATATGTGTCATTCATATTCCTCAGAAACCACTGTGACAGTATCATTAAATTCAGAACAGGCTGAAAACTTGACTTTTAAAGCATTCTACAGGTGCTAGAAAATGAAGTGTTGATGCAAAAATTATTTGACGGATATGATATTGTTTTGAATTCCAATATGGTTATAAACCTTATAAAACCAGCTGTTTGAGACACAATAAGTGAGAAGATAGGAAAAGAACAGAAGGGGGAGGTAGTTTCATCTTTGTGCACATTTTATACCAAAATTCCTTTCTTTACTCACTTAACTAAACAACTTTTTCTTTTAAACCTAGACTTTTTTACTGACATAATGCTTGTTGAATGTGTGGACCATAGTAGCATTGATGTAGTTGATGGTGATGCCAAGGACAACAACAGCCACATTCTTGCCGACGGCCACATTAAATGTGTCCCGGAAAACCCTAGCTGTCGTTGCATTACCGTCCCCAGGTGTGAAATTCATGTCAGCAGCCGATGAACTGTTTCAAGAGAAAAGACAGACAATATATGATGATAAAATACTGTGGGTACCATTTAGAAACAAACATCCTCACAATTGTGCATACTAGCTATTGAGACTTAATTTGAATGAACCTAGTGTGAGTCAAGTGAAGCAAACAATTCAATACTGACCTCAGTTAATGGATTCTAATCTGGTGATTAATCTGCCATGAAATGATCATGCTATTGTAAGCAAAGTTTTTTTATACAGCAAGTTTGTGTGTGTGCACTTCTGACTATAAACACACCCCCACAGTGTGTGTGCGTGTGTGTGTGTGGATGTGTATGTGCCTGTGTGACATAGGTGTGTTTTTCTACAGCTTAATGAGCTCACTGAATATGCTTTAATCTAATGAAAGATCTAAGGGAAAAAAAAGAAATACTCCTACTTGCTCTGGAAAATAATTCAATGTTTTAAAGCACTTTGAAACATTGACACCGTCCCGTTAATTATATGCTTTTTTTTTCTCTTCCTTCTTGGCCCATCTAGCAATAACCAATTCTTTACAGTATACAACACACAACTAAGAGTAACCTTATTAGTTTAGCTGAGTAAGTCAAAGTAAATTACAGGGGGGTTGTGCGCAGTACATGATGGTAATTTTCATATGAGGTGATAATTAAATTGTGTTGCATTGTGACCAATGTTATGAACGAAAGTTTTATTTAAAAAGCCCTATTTCAGTGGCAACAAATAACTACTATTTTAATAAGGGTTGTTGTATGACGTTATCTTCATTGTTGTCTTTGGATAAATATTTATGGTTATTGTACATAGGAGATCTTGTTTGAAGTACTTCCTGAAAGTCTTGTCTCGTAGCCCATAGATAATAGGACTAACAAAGCGAGGGAGGATTTGGTTTATAATATAAATAGCAAATTTTATGGACGTAATGCCTCCTGGGAACAAGTATGTCAGCATGTGAAGTAACATAGGTTGCACATAGATCATCATACACAGCAGCACCTGAAAGCCATGAAGGAGGATAGTGTTTCTCGCCTTTTTAGCATCTGCATTTGCGGTTTTGGCTACAAACAAAATTCTAAAGTAAGTGTAGAACAGAGTGAGCCAAACCACCACCAGAAACAGTATGTGTGATGCATCTCTCTTCTTTACACTGTAGGAGCTACTAAACACATTATCCCTATAGCAGTACACTCTTGAATTTAAGTACTGCAGTGGTTCAGTGGCCAAGAGCACGAAGACATCTGGCAGGACAGAAAGTGAACTGGTTACCCAGATCATGCCGATTGCAATGTATGTTCTTTTGACTGTACATAGGTAGCTATAGCGGAGAGGGATGCACACAGCGATGTAGCACTCTGCTGCCATAAAAGCTAAATTTAGGGGTGTGTTTTGTGTGGTGAGAATAGCTGGCAAGATGAGGAGGCAACAGGTGTAGACGTAGATGGTGTGGAAGGCGTAGGTGGAGATGAAGAGGGAAATGCTGGTCGTCAGCTGGATCATGTCGTTGAACACCAAGTGGATGAAAAGGATGTAGCGGGGGTTCGTCTTTAAGATCTGAATTGCACGTATCCAGAGTTAGATAGCAGTGTGTTGCAGACGCACAAAACATTGTAACTAACCAGGATTAGTTGAAGTAATCTTTCAATTTCCAAGCAGAAACTCCAACCATGTCCAGCTCCAATGTGTGGATTTGTAGATTTCATCTGTTTTATATCTCTGCAAACTCATATAATTGTAAATTTGCAATCAATTGCTTCTTCATGGTATGTAATGCAACTGGTGGGTCAGTCAATTATATAACTTTGGATTTGGGACTAATAATCAGACAGAACAAGTCATTTGGATATGATGGTTTGAACACAACAATTCATTGCTGTTGAAAATAATTGTTATTTGAAGCCCTGAACAGCATACAAACTTTTTCAAAAGCATGATATTGTACCTAATGTGATTTTACCAAGAGTCATCAATAGGTTTTATTTCATTGACCTCAGGCTTTGCTTGCTTGGCTTGCTTTTTCTGCTCTGACATCAGTGTGTATTGCATACTACAGTCATAACAGAGTAAATACATGCTTTTTGAGCATTCATCCCTGGTTATGTTTCCTTTGTCACTTAATCAAACAGTCTTTACATCTATAGGAAGAGAAGGTCAAAGAGTAAATAAACACCACTGGGCTCTATGTTGGCTCCATAAAGAGAGTGGTGGCTCAAGTCAAATGTTTTTACCTTCCATGATATCAAGCAGTAGGCAGGAGGAATTGGATAACAAAGCAGGGCACGGGGCTAGGAGACGTCTTGGCTTCAAAATCATTGCAGCAACATTTGCAACAACTTGAATTCCAACACATTGCAAAGCTAAATTTTAGGACCACCGATTTGTGAAAGGCAGGAGAAGAAGGGAAACCTATATTCAGCTCCACCCCCCCCCATTAGTTTTCTGATTCAACTACAAAAACTAGCAGATTTTATAACATACATGTGTTAAAATGAAAGTTATTCAGCTTTATTTCGTTAATTGAATTGTTTTGCATTGTGACTTACTGTTAAAATCTCAGTAAAAAGAAAAAAAAAGGTAATTTGTCTTCATATACAGTCAACATGAGAGAGGGACACTAACACTAACAGGTATCATAACTCTGAGATGTGAAGCGTTTCACATATGAGTTCATTAGCAGGACTAACAATATATGTATAAAGCGACAGCAGACAGGGTGTCAGTCAGGACAAAATTAGGATATGCATTTTTCCTTGTCACTAATTTACCATCTGTCAAATTTCAGGGTGAGAATACAGAGAAAACACAAATAACAAAGCTCCAGCATTATATATTAGCAAAAGCCAAAGTCCGTTGCTGTCACTTCAAGGACTACTTATAAGCAAGGAATTTATATATAACAACGGGCTCAGGAGTCTGTATATCTAACAGAACAGTTGCCACAGATTACCTTTAGTCGGCGGGTTGCATGTGTCACCGTACACAGCAACAACCGAAACTCATGGAAGACGACTGTGTCGTTGGCTCTTGTAGGACAATTTACATTGACCTTTTAGGTCAAGCATTAACGTAATTGATGAGTACAACAGTTACTTTGAAAAGTCTCTTTTAAATGACCAAAAGTTTAGTTCAAAGACAGTACGACGCTTGCATCATGAATTTGACACCTGGTTTATAAAAATATAAATGTGACAGGGTTTGGTAACTTGAACATTTCTCTGATGCGCTGAGCAGACTTTGTCATGCCTGCAGCAGTGATACTTGGAGTTTCACCCATTTCATCTCATGCAGGAGATCCACGTGCATCAAGTAAAAGCAACAGTATGTCATTTAAAAAACTAGAATATGGGATTTTTTTTCGTTCATTTGTCGGCAGGTTTTTGCAAAAACTACATAACTGATTTACACCAAACTCGGTGGAGGGATGGGGGCATGGGCCAGGGAGGAACCCATTAAATTCTGGGGGCAGATCCAGATCATTTACTAGGAAATTTTTTTTTTTTTCTCTGAGGTTTGGTGTATGTTGTTTGAAAGTGGCCCTCGTGGGAGGTCTGTGCTCTGTATCCTAGTTGGTTTGTTCAAAACTTGGTCTGAGCGATAAGGTACGGGCATGCGAATACCCCGTTAAATTTTTGTGTCTACACATCTACTTAAAGGGGGGAATTTTTTTAAATGTTTCTATCACTTTCCTTGACATTGCAGATGGGGCATTTTTCAACCTGGTGGAGGTATGTGCTCCATATGCTGGTCTAGTTTTAACATGTTAAAATTAAAAAACTTGGACTAATTTCTTGCTCTGATTACAAATTAAACAAACATGACCAATTTTGGTTGTCATTAGTTTTTAACTAGACTCGGTTTCTATTATTTGTCTCCTCTACAACGATAATTTGGAAACACTTAATAATTTCCCGTATGGCTTCTGAATGCACATGTACCATGCAGATTACCTTTGAGTTTGGATTTAAACAAATGCATAACAGTTTTGGAAACTCCCCTATTGGTCAGAGGTTTTATCCCTTCTGGAAGACCCAACGATAGCCTGTGAATTCCGTCTTAGGCTAGGCTCACTTTACACAACAGATACCTTTTCAGATAAGTCCTGAAAGTATTGTCTCGTACCCCGTATATGATTGGACTGATGCATCGCGGCAAGACCTGTACAATAATATAAGTAGCAAAGAGGGAGTCAACATACGACTCAGGGAACCATTTCTGGAGAACACCTAATAACCGAGGGGCTACATACGTTGCCATACACAAAAGCACCTGAAAGCCATGGAGGAGAATTGTGTTTCTTGCTTTCTTAGCATCTTTGCTAGCAGTTTTTGCAGTGAACAGAATCCTGAAGTAAGTGTAAAAGATAATGAGCCAAACTATAACAAGAAACACTGCATAGGTAATGTCCCTCTTCTCGATAATGAGGGGATTTGGAAAGGCAGTTTCCCTGAGGCAGAACACTCGGGAACGGAAGTGGTTGAGCGGCTCCGTGGCCAGAGTGATGAAGAGATCAGGAAGAGCGGACAACATGCTAGTTGCCCAGATTAAGCCAATCAGGGTTAAAGTCCTCTTGACGGTGCAGATCTGCACATGGCGGAGGGGGAAGCAGACGGCGACGTAGCACTCCATTGCCATGCAAGCCAGGTTCAGGGGGGTGTTTTCGGTGGTGAGCACAGTAAGCAGGATCAAGATGCAACAGAGGGAGACGTTGAGTTTGTAGATTGTGTAGCTGATGACAAACAGGATGATGGTCAGCGTCACCTGGGTCATGTCGTTGACCACCAGATGAAAGAACAGTATGTACCGAGGATTCCTGTAGAAGATCTGGAGGGCAGGAGTATGTATGGGGGGTTGAAAAAAGAGGGGACATTTGCCAATGTTAGATTCATATTTGTAATGACCTTTGACATCTGATCCATGGGCCCTTGCTTTTATACCTGGACTTGCTAAGTGTTCCCCTGATTGCGAATCTCCCAGCAGCCTAGATCAAGGAAAGCAATGCTATGGAAGGGCCTCATTTATTTTTAGTGGGAGGGGAAAGTCACTGGCTACTATTGGGCAGCTTTACCGAGAAGCAAGAGGCAGAGCTCCGTGACCTTTCAAATTACTGACGTGTTCATTCATATGAGATTTCCCTGATTCAGGTAGGTTATTTGGATGTTGAGGCCAGATCTAAATAGTTATTTTTAATCTGTCAGTCATTTATGATGATGTATTTAGACATTGCACTGTCGGCAATAAGCAATAGCTACTTATGACAGTCATATGTCTTTTGTATTACAGGACAAACTTGAAGGGTTGACGTCACCAACGCTATGTTTATATCTGTTTCCTGAAGAACTAACAATCTTTTTAAAAAATTTTTTTTACCAGGTATCTAAAGTAATTTAATTTTTATTGGCAATGTGTCGTTAAGGGAATACCAGACCTGGTGTTTGCGGAAGGTGTGAATGAGGCCTGCATTGATGTAGTTGATGGAAATCCCAAGAACCACAATCACCACATTCTTGGTCATGGCTTTAGAGACGGAGTCTCGAGGCCGAACAGCTGCTGTCATGTCGGTAAATGACGCGTTCATCTCTTCAAAGTTAAGCCTGACAGAAGAGAAAACATCATGTTTTGCAGATAAGTAAATACGACATCTGTAGTAACAGCAGAAAATAAATTTGACCTTATCGGACTGACTGGAGGCACCACTGATTATAGGACTATTAGACAACACCTGTTTTGTAGGATGATTTTCTTTTTTTTCTAAACAATGAATAATAAATGTTTTCAAAGATAAGAAACCACTAAAAAACACACAACAATGTTGATGAATCAAGGAGCAGATCAGTTTCTGTGCTCACACTGATCATTAAAGTGAATGTGTTTACTCACCTGAAGCATCTGCTACTGGCAGTCCATGTGTAGCTGTATGGGAAAATATTTATTTTCTAAATTATGCAGAATACAATGAAACTGTTTTTTGTTCCACATGTAAGCTGCTGTGTGAATTCACCAAGTAAAATAAATCCTTGAAACATAGTTTTATAACCGGGAACTTAGCCTGTACTCTGCAATTTACATTGTTTACACTCAGGGAAACAATGTTCTCACTTGTTGAATGTAAAAGAAAATTTAAGTTTGTACTATAAATTCTGAGCAGTGATTTACACAGCATTGTTATTCCTCACATGTAACGGAATCATCAAGGATGGAATAAGGAGATGGGTGTTGATATCCAGCGCTGAAATTATATCTTGAAAATCATATTCTTAAATTTCTCTTAGCCCACTGGTATTTCTTATTCAATTTTACTATCTTAAAGGAATCAGTATTCAACAGTGGAATTGTCCACTGACCAACCATCATCAACCCTCTTTCCTTAATTACATTTTTCTATAGATCCACAAAACATAACAACAGCATCTTAAAGATGAAAATTTACATCCTGTTTACTGCTGTTGTCTGTAATGATTTTATTCAGTCAGAGAGAGGACATGTTTTTAACATTATCATATGGGTCATTAAAATATGGGTCCCTGATGTACATAGTCATGCACCCAACAAACACAGCATGTGTATGTGAATCATTATGTTTGCAACAGTTCTCATTATACTTGGGCTGCAGTTTAGGCCTTTACAGCGACATAACCACCATTTAAGCTGGATCCTGAAAATTTCCTTGTGCCCCTAAAATCATTTCTCCCAGAAAAATGAAGCAACCTTCAATAGTGTATTGATGCCAGAGCTGCATATTTCATCTTTATTCACACCAGCATGTCTATTCAGGGTCAGCAGCCTGTTGCAACAAGAAGCATCGTCTGGCTAAAACGGGATAGAAAGACACTGTTGACAGAGTTAAAGTGAAATAGCTAATGTAACGTGATACACCCTGTGTTTGTCCATTACGTCATTGGTAATTAAATGCTCATTTATCGATTGTTTCTCTTGTAATCTGATGTTTTCTATGCAAAAATCTCAAGAAAACTTCAACTGTGGCAGAAAAACAAACAAAGAAAAAGATTCTGCCTCAGTCAAAACCTACAGAGTTAAGTTCCTACCACTCCTCTTCCCATCTTTCTAACTCGTTTGGTGCAAAGTTATAGCTTTACTCCCCGACTACGTCAAGACTAGGTCCTGTTTAAACCTACACACATCTTCACTGATCCAGCTGCCTTAGGATGGTTTAGTGTCTAACATTAAACTGTTCATAGCATATATTTACATAGAAATGTGGGAAAACACATAGTTTGCATGTGTATTCAACCATCAAAAACTCAAAACCACAGATGGCTCTGTCCATGGCTGGACATTGCAGAACCCAAGTGGTGAGTTAATAAAATATACAAAGATCAATTCTACACAAGGAAACACAGTGATAACGCCATTGGAGACGGAGGAACTCACCCAAGGCAGACGTTCACAGCATCGATCTAAAATATAGAATTCAATATTTTACTCACCAGGATAGAAATTAATGCATTTAATTTCAATTGTAAAGAATTTTTTCATTGTCTAAAGTCCTGCCACAGGAAAAATGAATCAAAATCAAGGGTTATTGAAAAAAAACAAGACACACAGGCCTGTGTGTGCATTACCCACAATTGTTGTCTTTGCGTGTAATGTAAAATGTGCACAATGAAGAGACTCAGTGACTAGACAAAGGTGATGGTACAGAATCATTTGGAAAATTACAATAAACTCTTAAACATTTCATCACTGGAGTCTTTAATACTCCACAAGTCCTTTTGTTTTGTTCGTTTGTTTTTGTTTTTTTAAGATATGACAGCAGTGACCAGCAGGTAGTACTTACCTTAGTAAAAATGTTTAGACAAGGAAACCGACATCATGGCTCCGGTAAATGTCTGACTTTATATCAGATGTGTTAAGCTCCAATCTCTCTCTCTCTCACACAGACACAGACACAGACACACAGACACACAGACACACACAAACACACACACACACACACACACACACACACACACACACACACACACACACAGACTCATGCGTTCGATCATACTTGTGACTGCATGCTTGTGACAGATTTATCCCTGCCAGTGGCTTTCGATCCTGCAAAATTCTCTGCAGAAGTTGAAAATCACCATTAGAGCGGCAGTATTAAAGAAGAGCTAACATCAGTAGTAGTAGAAGAAGAGTAGTAGAAAATTAAAGCTTAATGGACAAGCACAGCCTAACATGTTCATTCATGGCTGACAAAGTTTTGTGAGTTGACTGTAATGAGCAATATGAGATTATTTAAATTAGGTGAAATTAAATAAAAAAATCATTCATTCATTTAGAAATAAGTCATCTGAAAGTAATATTTGTACACATTCCACCACTTGCAACTAAAGTACCTCATCTCTGTGTTGAAGTGTGTTTTCTGTGATTCTTTTCATACTGTTGCAGTTACAATATCAGAGATACTGGGGACTTTTTCTTTTCAATTAGAACGGCAATGATTAGTCGATTAATCGCGGATTTGATGCTTTTTCTTTGCCATACATGACACTAAACCGCATGCCTTTGGATTTTGTTGGTTGGAAAAAAGCAAGACATACGAAGACATCATCTTGGTCTGTTGGATATTATACCAGACACATATGACCATTATTTATTATTTTATATGCAAAAAGAATGAATCAAATCAAGTAATCCGCAAAGTAAAAATGACAAAAAAAAACAAGGGTTGCAGTCATAATTGCTCATGTTTTAGTGTTGAACAAATTTCTAATTTCACTGAAAGGATTTACCATGGTTCTTTAGGGATCTGAGAAAAAATATTAAAGGTGAATGGAAAAATGAATCATACTGAACAATCATAATACACAAGTGAAAAATCCACAAAAAGGCCTGTGTAAGTAGAATTATGATTCAAATCTTAATATTTATTATTAAAGTTTGATACCTTGCCCCAATTTGAATGCAGAACTAGTTAAACTTTTTTTTTTCTAGAACTCCACTTCACAAAATGAAAATGAAAATACACAGGCTCAGTAAACTTAGTTTTGACCAAACTTGTAGTTTCCACCTAAACAGTGTAAAGGTTTTTGGGATCGGAGTCCAGTTTTTGAAAGCCCTCCATGAAATGAGGCTTACTGTGGGCTCACTGTACACAACAGATACCTTTTCAGATAAGTCCTGAAAGTATTGTCTCGTACCCCGTATATGATTGGACTGATGGATCGTGGCAAGACCTGTACAATAATATAAGTAGCAAAGAGGGAGTCAACATACGACTCAGGGAACCATTTCTGGAGAACACCTAATAACCGAGGGGCTACATACGTTGCCATACACAAAAGCACCTGAAAGCCATGGAGGAGAATTGTGTTTCTTGCTTTCTTAGCATCTTTGCTAGCAGTTTTTGCAGTGAACAGAATCCTGAAGTAAGTGTAAAAGATAATGAGCCAAACTATAACTAGAAACACTGCATAGGTAATGTCCCTCTTCTCGATAATGAGGGGATTTGGAAAGGCAGTTTCCCTGAGGCAGAACACTCGGGAACGGAAGTGGTTGAGCGGCTCCGTGGCCAGAGTGATGAAGAGATCAGGAAGAACGGACAACATGCTAGTTGCCCAGATTAAGCCAATCAGGGTTAAAGTCCTCTTGACGGTGCAGATCTGCACATGGCGGAGGGGGAAGCAGACGGCGACGTAGCACTCCATTGCCATGCAAGCCAGGTTCAGGGGGGTGTTTTCGGTGGTGAACAGAGCGAGCAGGATCAAGATGCAACAGAGGGAGACGTTGAGTTTGTAGATTGTGTAGCTGATGACAAACAGGATGATGGTCAGCGTCACCTGGGTCATGTCGTTGACCACCAGATGAAAGAACAGTATGTACCGAGGATTCCTGTAGAAGATCTGGAGGGCAGGAGTATGTATGGGGGGTTGAAAAAAGAGGGGACATTTGCCAATGTTAGATTCATATTTGTAATGACCTTTGACATCTGATCCATGGGCCCTTGCTTTTATACCTGGACTTGCTAGGTGTTCCCCTGATTGCGAATCTCCCAGCAGCCTAGATCAAGGAAAGCAATGCTATGGAAGGGCCTCATTTATTTTTAGTGGGAGGGGAAAGTCACTGGCTACTATTGGGCAGCTTTACCGAGAAGCAAGAGGCAGAGCTCCGTGACCTTTCAAATTACTGACGTGTTCATTCATATGAGATTTCCCTGATTCAGGTAGGTTATTTGGATGTTGAGGCCAGATCTAAATAGTTATTTTTAATCTGTCAGTCATTTATGATGATGTATTTAGACATTGCACTGTCGGCAATAAGCAATAGCTACTTATGACAGTCATATGTCTTTTGTATTACAGGACAAACTTGAAGGGTTGACGTCACCAACGGTATGTTTATATCTGTTTCCTGAAGAACTAAAAATCTTTTTAAAATTTTTTTTTTACCAGGTATCTAAAGTAATTTCATTTTTATTGGCAATGTGTCGTTAAGGGAATACCAGACCTGGTGTTTGCGGAAGGTGTGAATGAGGCCTGCATTGATGTAGTTGATGGAAATCCCAAGAACCACAATCACCACATTCTTGGTCATGGCTTTAGAGACGGAGTCTCGAGGCCGAACAGCTGCTGTCATGTCGGTAAATGACGCGTTCATCTCTTCAAAGTTAAGCCTGACAGAAGAGAAAACATCATGTTTTGCAGATAAGTAAATACGACATCTGTAGTAACAGCAGAAAATAAATTTGACCTTATCGGACTGACTGGAGGCACCACTGATTATAGGACTATTAGACAACACCTGTTTTGTAGGATGATTTTCTTTTTTTTCTAAACAATGAATAATAAATGTTTTCAAAGATAAGAAACCACTAAAAAACACACAACAATGTTGATGAATCAAGGAGCAGATCAGTTTCTGTGCTCACACTGATCATTAAAGTGAATGTGTTTACTCACCTGAAGCATCTGCTACTGACAGTCCATGTGTAGCTGTATGGGAAAATATTTATTTTCTAAATTATGCAGAATACAATGAAACTGTTTTTTGTTCCACATGTAAGCTGCTGTGTGAATTCACCAAGTAAAATAAATCCTTGAAACATAGTTTTATAACCGGGAACTTAGCCTGTACTCTGCAATTTACATTGTTTACACTCAGGGAAACAATGTTCTCACTTGTTGAATGTAAAAGAAAATTTAAGTTTGTACTATAAATTCTGAGCAGTGATTTACACAGCATTGTTATTCCTCACATGTAACGGAATCATCAAGGATGGAATAAGGAGATGGGTTTTGATATCCAGCGCTGAAATTATATCTTGAAAATCATATTCTTAAATTTCTCATAGCCCACTGGTATTTCTTATTCAATTTTACTATCTTAAAGGAATCAGTATTCAACAGTGGAATTGTCCACTGACCAACCATCATCAACCCTCTTTCCTTAATTACATTTTTCTATGGATCCACAAAACATAACAACAGCATCTTAAAGATGAAAATTTACATCCTGTTTACTGCTGTTGTCTGTAATGATTTTATTCAGTCAGAGAGAGGACATGTTTTTAACATTATCATATGGGTCATTAAAATATGGGTCCCTGATGTACATAGTCATGCACCCAACAAACACAGCATGTGTATGTGAATCATTATGTTTGCAACAGTTCTCATTATACTTGGGCTGCAGTTTAGGCCTTTACAGCGACATAACCACCATTTAAGCTGGATCCTGAAAATTTCCTTGTGCCCCTAAAATCATTTCTCCCAGAAAAATGAAGCAACCTTCAATAGTGTATTGATGCCAGAGCTGCATATTTCATCTTTATTCACACCAGCATGTCTATTCAGGCTCAGCAGCCTGTTGCAACAAGAAGCATCGTCTGGCTAAAACGGGATAGAAAGACACTGTTGACAGAGTTAAAGTGAAATAGCTAATGTAACGTGATACACCCTGTGTTTGTCCATTACGTCATTGGTAATTAAATGCTCATTTATCGATTGTTTCTCTTGTAATCTGATGTTTTCTATGCAAAAATCTCAAGAAAACTTCAACTGTGGCAGAAAAACAAACAAAAGAAAAAGATTCTGCCTCAGTCAAAACCTACAGAGTTAAGTTCCTACCACTCCTCTTCCCATCTTTCTAACTCGTTTGGTGCAAAGTTATAGCTTTACTCCCCGACTACGTTCGCACTAGGTCCTGTTTAAACCTACACACATCTTCACTGATCCAGCTGCCTTAGGATGGTTTAGTGTCTAACATTAAACTGTTCATAGCATATATTTACATAGAAATGTGGGAAAACACATAGTTTGCATGTGTATTCAACCATCAAAAACTCAAAACCACAGATGGCTCTGTCCATGGCTGGACATTGCAGAACCCAAATGGTGAGTTAATAAAATATACAAAGATCAATTCTACACAAGGAAACACAGTGATAACGCCATTGGAGACGGAGGAACTCACCCAAGGCAGACGTTCACAGCATCGATCTAAAATATAGAATTCAATATTTTACTCACCAGGATAGAAATTAATGCATTTAATTTCAATTGTAAAGAATTTTTTCATTGTCTAAAGTCCTGCCACAGGAAAAATGAATCAAAATCAAGGGTTATTGAAAAAAAACAAGACACACAGGCCTGTGTGTGCATTACCCACAATTGTTGTATTTGCGTGTAATGTAAAATGTGCACAATGAAGAGACTCAGTGACTAGACAAAGGTGATGGTACAGAATCATTTGGAAAATTACAATAAACTCTTAAACATTTCATCACTGGAGTCTTTAATACTCCACAAGTCCTTTTGTTTTGTTCGTTTGTTTTTGTTTTTTTAAGATATGACAGCAGTGACCAGCAGGTAGTACTTACCTTAGTAAAAATGTTTAGACAAGGAAACCGACATCATGGCTCCGGTAAATGTCTGACTTTATATCAGATGTGTTAAGCTCCAATCTCTCTCTCTCTCACACAGACACAGACACAGACACACACAAACACACAAACACACACACACACACACACACACACACACAAACACACAAACACACAAACACACAAACACACACAAACACACACACACACACACACACACACACACAGACTCATGCGTTCGATCATACTTGTGACTGCATGCTTGTGACAGATTTATCCCTGCCAGTGGCTTTCGATCCTGCAAAATTCTCTGCAGAAGTTGAAAATCACCATTAGAGCGGCAGTATTAAAGAAGAGCTAACATCAGTAGTAGTAGAAGAAGAGTAGTAGAAAATTAAAGCTTAATGGACAAGCACAGCCTAACATGTTCATTCATGGCTGACAAAGTTTTGTGAGTTGACTGTAATGAGCAATATGAGATTATTTAAATTTAGTGAAATTAAATAAAAAAATCATTCATTCATTTAGAAATAAGTCATCTGAAAGTATTATTTGTACACATTCCACCACTTGCAACTAAAGTACCTCATCTCTGTGTTGAAGTGTGTTTTCTGTGATTCTTTTCATACTGTTGCAGTTACAATATCAGAGATACTGGGGACTTTTTCTTTTCAATTAGAACGGCAATGATTAGTCGATTAATCGCGGATTTGATGCTTTTTCTTTGCCATACATGACACTAAACCGCATGCCTTTGGATTTTGTTGGTTGGAAAAAAGCAAGACATACGAAGACATCATCTTGGTCTGTTGGATATTATACCAGACACATATGACCATTATTTATTATTTTATATGTAAAAAGAATGAATCAAATCAAGTAATCCGCAAAGTAAAAATGACAAAAAAAAACAAGGGTTGCAGTCATAATTGCTCATGTTTTAGTGTTGAACAAATTTCTAATTTCACATAAAGGATTTACCATGGTTCTTTAGGGATCTGAGAAAAAATATTAAAGGTGAATGGAAAAATGAATCATACAGAACAATCATAATACACAAGTGAAAAATCCACAAAAAGGCCTGTGTAAGTAGAATTATGATTCAAATCTTAATATTTATTATTAAAGTTTGATACCTTGCCCCAATTTGAGTGCAGAACTAGTTAAACTTTTTTTTTTCTAGAACTCCACTTCACAAAATGAAAATGAAAATACACAGGCTCAGTAAACTTAGTTTTGACCAAACTTGTAGTTTCCACCTAAACAGTGTAAAGGTTTTTGGGATCGGAGTCCAGTTTTTGAAAGCCCTCCATGAAATGAGGCTTACTGTGGGCTCACTGTACACAACAGATACCTTTTCAGATAAGTCCTGAAAGTATTGTCTCGTACCCCGTATATGATTGGACTGATGGATCGTGGCAAGACCTGTACAATAATATAAGTAGCAAAGAGGGAGTCTGTATAATTCTTAGGAAACCACTGACTTAGTGCATGTTTTAACAGTGGCTCTGCATATGTTGCCATACACAACAGCACCTGAAAGCCATGGAGGAGAATTGTGTGTCTTGCTTTCTTAGCATCTTTGCTAGCAGTTTTTGCAGTGAACAAGATTTTGAAATAAGTGTACAAAATGACAAACCAAACTATGACGAGATATACGATATATGTTGTGTCCCTCTTCTTGATAATGTGGGGATTTGGAAAGGCAGTTTCCCTGAGGCAGAACACTCGGGAACGGAAGTGGTTGAGCGGCTCCGTGGCCAGAGTGATGAAGAGATCAGGAAGAACGGACAACATGCTAGTTGCCCAGATTAAGCCAATCAGGGTTAAAGTCCTCTTGACGGTGCAGATCTGCACATGGCGGAGGGGGAAGCAGACGGCGACGTAGCACTCCATTGCCATGCAAGCCAGGTTCAGGGGGGTGTTTTCGGTGGTGAACAGAGCGAGCAGGATCAAGATGCAACAGATAGACACACTCAGTTTGTAGATTGTGTAGCTGATGACAAACAGGAAGACGGTCAGCGTCACTTGAATCATGTCGTTGACCACCAGGTGGTAGAACAGTATGTACCGAGGATTCGTGTAGAAGATCTGGAAGCAGTGAAATGTATCATTAAATACATTTTTATGAAGTAAAACTGAAGTTTAAGGTTTAAGGAGTGGTATTCTCTAGGGTTGAGGTCTTCTGATTGACTTCGATTGGTCAGTTGATATGCTCTTGTCCCACCAAGGTCTCGTCGGTCGGACCAAGGTCCCGTCGGTTGGGACCAGGGTCTCATCGGTTGGGACCAAGGTCTCCTTGGTCAGACAATTGCAAGTCTTACTTTCATCAGGAGATGAGCGCTACATCAACAGTTTTCTAGGATTAAATCTATTATTTACTGGTTTTGCCCAACCAAATGGAGACTACTGGATCTAACTAACTTTAAGGTTTATCAGTATTTACACTGAGTCATCAGTGTGAGTCATCTCCTAATGTCAACATTAGACACCATGTCACCATGTCAAAGAGGTTGTCTTTTTGGCTGCATATTGTTGGAACAGACAACCAAAAAGTCAAGGGTAAACTTTGCAAAAAAGAGTGTTAATATTCGGCCAAAGAACCAACACGGCTTTTCATTTAAAAACAGCAGGCTAACTTGCCTTTGTAAGGAAGCTCCGTCAACTTTCGTGATTAAGTCCAGGGAGTGCATATTCCTTTTGTGCCTGGATCAACTCGATAAGTTTGAAATAATGCTGCACATACTTTCTTCTTAGGTTTTGTTTATATTTCCTTTAGGCTAATAAAACCACCAGGTAGGGTGACCTCAGTGACTACTGGGCCGATTTAGTTCATATAGAGATAAGATGCAGATCATTTTTCATGGGGACCAATTGATTGGTTGAAGAGTTGATACGATTTCCGTCAAGATTTTCTTTGGTTGACTAAAACCCTGTCGTTCCTAGATAAACTTTCATTCATACCATGGATATAATAGTTACTAAACAGGACTTGCAGATTATTTTGGATTAAGTAGTTTGTCAAAAAATAAAAATTAAGTAACTACACTCTTTATTTCATGGTGCCGCATGCAGCACACGTCATCAATACTGCATATCTTAAACAGCTATATTTAAATTTACTTCTAGCATATTTCATATGTCAGTGTTTGCATGAAGTGAGAGAAACGCCATACCTGGTGTTTATAGAAGGTGCGAATGAGGCCTGCATTGATGTAGTTGATGGAGATGCTAAGAACAACAACAATCACGTTCTTGGTCACAGCTTTAGTGAGGGAGTCTCGATACTCTATAACCACGGTCACATTGGCAGATGACACATTCATCTCTTGATGAACGCTGAAGATGTAAAAACTGAGAAAATATAATAGTAAAGATTGAGAATAGTTAAGGATAATAAGGCTTACAAGGTGGTATTGACTCGTATATAAGACAATCCCCTGTTCAGCAAAACATGCAGTTCTCACATTTAAGGCCAGAAATTCCCAGAACAAAATTTCAGCCATTATTAGAAATTAAAGACAACATGCTTGTTAAACTGAGGGAAGAAGTTGTCATCCGATGTCCTCCAACATATGTTTTACAATGCAAGCTTCTCACCAAACCCTTCAATCACTAATGCATCCCATCAGAGAATCACTTCCCATCACATTGTGATGTGTGGCTGAGGGCCCCAACAGTGAGTCAGAGATGTACACTTTTTGAATAGGATCATGATAATCTATAAGATTTTTATTAGCAGTATTCTTAATTTTTTTTTTTTAAAATGATATTCTAGCCTCAAATGTATTTTTTATAATTACCAAATTATCTGGAACAGCTGTTGGACGTTGACATTATGAGTTGAAAGTTGTGGACATTAGCTTCTCTTTGATGGAAAGAAAAAAAAATATTCACCTCAGGATCAGGATCAGAGCATCAACCTGAAAGCTAAAAATCAGTGTATTCTTATTTCGAAGTTGAAGCAAATGTATTTAACTCCTTGTTGTTAATAGTCAGAATCAGTGAGAAGATCAGGTGAACTCATGCTGTCATTTTCACTGTAGGTTTTCCATGTCCATTCCACAGTCTCATAGAAAAAAACAAGCTGATTTAGGATGAGTAATTACAGTATCTATATCTACATTAGGTAATAATCATTCGATCAGATAATCAGTCTTTTAGATCAAACATTCAGTATTCAAGGACCTTTAAACAGAATCTCAATCAGCATTAATCTCTGTTTTCATTGCTATTTTTGTAGCTTTAGTTTTATTTAGTATAGTGTTTTTTCAAATCATTGATATATGTGGCTTTGTCCAAACCTGTAACTCCTTTTTGCCTCGTCCAGCGGGCTGAAATTGTCCTCCTGGGACTCTGAATGAGAGAATTCCACGGTTAAAAATGTCCTGCAGAAGAAAAGGAAATAATCACATTTACACATTTATTGATAATTATGCACCAGTTAAAACACGTTCGTCGTTATTGCTATACAGTTACAGGACAGTTTCAAAGCTTTCAAAGGTAAATAAACTGGTTACAAGGTCATGTCATTATTGTTTCAGTACTTCATTCATTTCTACTGTGAAAGATTTGGAGCCATATGACGGCATAGCTCCTACCTCAGTGTTTTCATCCCCACACCAGGGATGTTGCTTCAGAAATGCTCAGGCTTATATGTGGTTTGGTTTGCAATCATCTACGGATTTGGGGGTTTGCGCAGGTTTGTTCAGTATTGTTGTGTGAGTGTATATATTTGTTTTTGTAACCTCTTTGGGAACTTTTCCGGTATAAACACCATCCTTGTCTGGACCAGTAGTCCTCATGGGGACCAACGCCCGGTTCCAATGAGGCAAAAACATCATTTCTGAGGTCCAGGTTGAGGTAGGGGGTCAAAGCAAGGGTGCAATGCCCCAACTAAGAGGGCTGCATAAACTTTTGTGTGTTTTCCTTCAAGTATGTGCAGCATGAGTAAAGGAGTAAAATTACAAACTATCAAAAGTGAATTTGTAAGTTTCCATTTCAACGTGAAGTAATCTATATAAATTTGAGGGGGAAACCCCACATTCCCCACATTCGTTCTATGCTGAAGCACTAATTACCAACTTCAGTCCAATTCAGGGCAATATTTCCAGCAGAATCAATATAAAAATCTTGGAATCTGGGGAGAGAATTACACCATAAACAGGCTCTAGGCTTGGCAGTGTTGTTCTTCTGAATGGATGGCCACTCTTTGGTCCACCGCTTTGGTCCAGTCTGAAATATTTCACTAACAATTGGGTGGACTAATATTAATGGCTTCACACTAGAACTCGTGAGGCAGACAGACTCGCTAGTGCTTTTTTTACGTACATCATTGAATTGAAATATATGTTGGCAGCATTAACTCGGAATGAGTTATTACAAACTGTGATGATCCTCTGTCTTTTTCCCATCCCAAAAACTGTTTAAAACCCAGATTGTTTCGATGCCACCAATTTGTCAAGTTCACCAAATTTTAACTCCACAGACAAACCCCACGCTGATTCACTTTGCAGTTGTAAATGAATCCTCATGATGAATCAAACTAATGAGATACTGTGTGAGAAAAAGTTCTAAATTGCATCTCCAGTCACACCTCTCTTGGCATTTTTTCATTTTATTCCATGTTCAACAATCTGATCTCAGATAGGGGCCAGAGCTTATCATTATTGTCATTATTATGTTCTGTCAGACTGGTGTGGTTGTGTAACATTATATATGCAACAAGGGTAGACATGAATCTCCTAAATCATTGTTCAGAGTAAAGGCCGACTGATAAACAGGCTGGGCCCATATTTCTGGCTGATAGTAGCTTATCAACATATGCTGCATGTTGGGCTTTTAGCGCAGAAGTGGCAGAGCTATAACTCGGGCAATTTCTAAACAGTGTTATGACTAATGTGATCCAGACGACACTGATGAGATTATTTTTGAAGTGTATAATGTCAAATTTTGTAAATACCGTAGTCATCACTCTTTAATCACGACAATATTAGGGATCTTAATCAAAGTTTTGTGATGACGTTTTTGTTGATGCCCTGCATAATATGTAAAAAAAAACCTGAAATTTGTTTAAAAAAAAAAAGAATTAAAAAATTATAATGTAGAGCTGCACTGTAAGTGATCACATCCAAAAAAAGTCTAAATTGATTTGTATTTGATTGGCTTTTCTTTCTTCTTTCTCTTTACTGCTCCCTTTACAGTAGTTAAATGTGAAACAGGTTAAAAATGTACATGGATGCACCTGGACCCAGAGGTCAAAACTGTCACAACAGTTTATTGTGTTGAACAACTTTATTGTCGGCCTGAGGCCTTGGAAGTGCAAGGTTATCGTGAGTTATTCTGTTTACAACCCCCCCCCCCCCCACACACACACACACACACACACACACACACACACACACGCACACACACACTCCATATGATATTGCACTTCCTTGAGTAAACTTACTGGCTACTGGGTTTGTTGCACTTTTTTCCCACAGGAGGGACCTTCCAGGACCTCCTGACATTTTCCGTTACCGTTGGTGGATTAAGGAGGTGAGTCATGCTGTAGGAGACGGAGCTGGGGGGGGTTGTCCCATCAGCCCTCATTAGGCCCTGACAGTAAAGGTCACAGACACAAACACGCACGCCGGGGATGGCTTGTTATGCAGCATCCAGCTTGCAGCAGAAAACAGACCCGCGGCATCAAAGGGATTTATTAGACAGGTCTTGGGAGAGGGTCCCTCATCATTGTCATTAAAAGAATCTGCAATTAGAAGGAGCCAGTCTCTACTCTGATAGATGTGATATTTAAAATGTTAATGGCTTCTTTATTTTTTAAATTTAGTTAATTAAAAACAAGTTGCCTCATTGAGTTCACTGACATTAAGAAGGGTGTCTGAAAACAAAGAGGTATCCTCGGCGGACGTGCCCGCTGGTCTTTTTACCTGCTGATCCACGGGGGGGACGGCATTACCTAAAACTTTTACCACAAAACAAATTAAGAGAAACTTTTGGAGAGTTTCCCTGTTGATTGTAGAAAAAAAAAGTTTACTTGGTTGCATCATTTTAAAGGAAGTCTTTGCAAGATAACTTTTTTTGTCTCTGACACATTGACAGCAATTTTTAATTCCCTGCTTTAGTCCTTTAATCTATCAAACTTAGACACGAATGAATTTCCATTTTCTTTAAATCAATGTAGAGTTGAAATGATCAGTTGATTGACGAGCCAGTTAACAGAAAATTATACAGCAACATTTTTGGTTACCCTTTGAAGTAATTTTTTTTTCAGGCAAAGATTCTAAAAATGAACCAGATAAGGGAAGAAATTTGATCACCGAGGACGCGGCGCAGACATCAGTGGCACTTTGTAATATTTTTCTGACATTTTTTGAGACAAACCGGTAAATCATTCAATCATAAAAAAATATATTCGTATTGAATTATAATTAAAAATAATTAAAAATAATCATAGTTGAAGCCCTGAGTTAAATATGTCAACTCCAGCCATGTGTGAAAATGGGAATTGTTCCCTATTTTCTTACATTTTACTGACAAAATGTTTAACAAAAAAAAAAAAAATCTAGATTTAATCTTTGGATTCATCATTAATGCAAACAGTAATTTTCCACAGTCATGCTCTTATTAGCCATCAGCCCAGGAAAACTTTTGTTAAACTTGGTATTTATTCAAAAAAAGAAAAGAAAGTCCTAGAACAAACACGTCTTGCATCAGAGTCTTTGGAGAAAAAGTGTTTAAGGTCATTGTCCGTGACAACGCTCCTTGTTTGAAAGCAGCGAGCGATCCCCACGGAGCTGCTCTTTAAACGCAGCTAATGGAAATCCGCAAGGAATTAGTCTTTCACTCGCGTGACTCTTAAGCCCTTTAAAAATAACAAACAAACAAAAAAGAACAAATCTTACTTTGGATCCGTTGAGACTTTTGTCATCTGGGTTCCTCATTTGAGTTGTGAAGAAATTCTTATCATCTTCTGTTTTTCAAAGAGAAGTTTAGAAAAACTGTTTTGAGTTCAGTTGATCACCCAGTTAATCTTGTTTTTAAAGATATAAGGGCTCAAACCCCCCCTAGATTATGTATTTTGTCCTCAAATATCAGAGACTCCCTAAATTTAATAAGTTAATCACGCTGCATCGATGGAATAAAAGCTGAAACCTTTCTAGGAAAACCTCTTCATGAAAATATACCACACACGGTATAGACTCAGTTCACTGTTTTTGACCAGCCCCCAAGGAGTCTAAACCAAGGACTAAATACTGTTAGAGATAGTTTCATCCTCTGGTTTGAAAATACATTGTTGGACCAAGTGCAGTTTTTATTTTAAAGGTCTTGTTGAGCAGTAAATAAACAACCTTGAACCCAGTGTAGTCTGACAGTGCTTTGTGCATAGATGGATTAACTGAGCGGGCCTGATGGGCGCATACCGTAAACTTTTGCCCCCCCCCCCAACCCCCCCCCCCCCCCACCCATAAGAAAGCACCAGCGGCAATTATAATGGACCTCCATCGTCATGGTTACAGTAATAATTGGATGAATTAATGAAAGAAACAATATTGACGATCGGTTTCACACTGGAAGCGAATGGCAGCCTCCAGTGTGAAAGGTCTGTTTTATGGATTCATCCCGACCCAACCTCCTCCTAACATGGGCTTTGTCCCTCTTCATACTATGTCAGCTGACTTCCTCCTTTGCTCCCGTCGTGATGACCACATCCACTAGAGTTCACCCCACAAAAAAACGTCACCGTGGGTCGTAAACAGCCGCTGAACAGACGACCTATGGGCTCGTTTTTATAGGAGGATGATCTCCAAGTACCTGCCGACCAGATCCAGTCCACCGGTAACACTATACTTAACAAGTGCAGGATTTGTAAATAAACCGCCAATAATTCACGAGACATTTCCTCAAATTAACTTAATTTAGTACTAAGAATAGGGAGTTTATAGACAATGTTTAATTGTAATTAATTCAAAAACTATACTACTGTGCTATAGTACTATAGTAACATAGAAGGTTAATTAGTTGGTGCTCAGCAGATTGGCTGAACATGTAAAAATGCAAAATCTGTCCACAAGAAATGTACAGATCAAGATATATTTAAAAAAAAAAAAATTAATGTTGACACAAAGAAATGAATAATTATGTGGGATTAATGGAGCTGTTAATTTAAGAGCACTCCTGTTTTCCCTGTAATTTGTACCAAGATCAGAGTTTCTTCCAGGAAACTTCTTAAAAATTATTAAACTATCACAGACCAGGAAAAATTAAGCAATACCTTTTGTTTATTTATTTATTTATTTGATTATTTATTCCACCATATTACAGCTGCTCAGCTTATTGAGGCTACAGTAATGTTTCAGTGAAATACAGTAAAAAGCTGATTAAAATCAGATTGATGTCAGAGAAGCTGTGCTGCCTTTCAGGTTTCCTTTGATTGTGTCCTTTAATATTTTTAACAAAGTGCTGTGTATTAAGCATAATATTCAGCGATGTTATGGCACCGACCATTAACCACAACATCCCAGGGTCAAATCTGACCATACCCCTGGGCTGCATATGATTCCACATCAGTCTCTCTCTCTCTCATCTCCTGTCATGTTAAATGTTTATATACGACTTATGAATGCTGAATAGAACCGGGAACGTTTGGCAACACTTCAGTTATCTCTTTCCCCAGATAAAAAAAAAAAAATTCCTGGATTCCCACCTAAAACCTTCCTTAAACCATGGAAAACAACCAAACACACAAGCTCCTTGGCCAAATGTGACCAAACAAAGACCGACAGGCATCGTTTAGTTACTCTTTAAAGGCCTTTGCTGGAAACTCACTTCCAGCTATTCCTTTTACTGCAGCTCTTTTGTCGTTTTGTTTTTTGGGATATCAAAAAATTTAATTTTTCTGCTAACCAAGCTGGCCACTGTAGTAGCTGTCTGGAGCTAATGTGTCACTAACAACATTCTGCTGAATTACTGTTGCGTATTTTTTAAAACCATTTTCCTCTTTGTGGCCTGGATTGTGAAAGTTTACCAGACTCATAGCCATATTGTTCCAGCTACAGTCTCGAGTCTATGTTTCTCCCTCTTGTGAAACGCAGTATAACCAATCATTCACTCAAGACCTTTTAAGAAAAAAAACAAAGCCCAAAATGTAAAGCTCCTCCCAAAAACAACACATCACACAGGGGTGAAAAGTTCACTCTTTTATTGCCTTCTGGGCTCTGATACAGGGATCGATCAGAAAAATACAAAAAAAAAGCTATTAGAAAATATACAAAAACATACAGGCATTCAAATATAAAGGGGTATAAATTTGTGGTGGTCTTTTTTTTTCTTTTTATTTCTTTTTTAAATACAAAACTGCAAGAGTCAGAAAACCTGCCACAGTTGAGGTGGTCATATTAATTTACATCCAGCACCCAGTGAGGCCAATGATCAGCATAACTAACTCCATGAGTTATTCTAATTATCTGGACTGAAGGTTTTCGGGTCAGACCGGGTCAGACCCTGGTCTCTGGTTTATCAGTGGTTGGCTGTGCGCTCCACAGCCGGGCTGGTGGCGAATAACTGCTCCACGAACACAACGTTGAACTGGTCGTGGCTCATTTTTTTCGGGAATCATATTGGACCATAATTTGAAAGAAGGCAAAGAAACGTCGAGGCTGTTGCAAGACGAAAGGTTGGAAAGTGCAGAGCAAAGAGCGAATATATGAAAGAAAGGCCATATTATTTAACTACTGATTCTGGTAATGTGAGACTCATCAATCGACAGCAGACCACAGCTTTAGTGAATAGTGATACTTCTAACTTCCCTTTTTTAAAATTCTTTTCCAAAATCTAACCCAGTTTCCTCGTCAATGGTTCTTCCCTCTACGAAGCCGGTTGGGCCTGCGATTAAAAAATACCCAAAACAAACAAACAAACAAACAAACAAACAAAAAACGCCCCCCCCCCAAAAAAAAAGAGTTTCCTACGGGCAACGAGTGATGGTTTCATATGAAAAGTGACCCGGGCCAATTTTAAAACTGGGAGTGGTAACAACAATTTTTTTTGTTTTCTTTTTTGCTATCTCCTGCTTAACCTCCCCTCATTCGCTATTCTATTGTTGGTTAAAAAAAACTGCTATAAATACATCATATTTAACAAACCGTACAAAACAGATCAAGTATAAACAGGGCACTAAGGGGAACAGACGAGTGGCGGGTGACTGAATAATGGCGTGTGATAAAGTCTAATATCTACAGTACACCGATTACATCAAGTTTACAAAGATACAAACATGCCTACGGTTCCTCTTTGTGCGTCCGACTGCACGGATGAAGTGCAATAACACGTGTTACACGGAAGTTAACGACGGGTCTTGCAAGCGCCTTGGTTCTGCTTGTTTTGTCTGCAAGTGTTTTACCGTAGGTTTTGCATGGATATGCAGGCAAAATTCCCCAGATGTGAGCAGATGTCCCAGGGAAACGAGAAAATTTAATATTCATCTGTTTTATGACAGCACTAGATTTTTTTTCTTTTTTTCTTTTTTTTTTAAAGACAAAAAAGTGTACAAATCAGGCAATTTACATCTTCACCAAACGCTTTGTGAAAAGACACTTTGGATTGTCCATTGATTAGAGGGGTTTCTGATTTCCCCTGTAAATGATCTTTCCAGGATGTGCCCTCCTCCTCCTCCTCCTTCTCCTCAGTCGGTTATTCTTCGCCGGTGGCTCCCGGTCGTCCGCCGCGATCTCCGGATCACTTCCTGGAGAGCAGCTGGTTCTCCAGCTGCTCCAGACGAGCGGTCATCCCAGACAGTGGGTCAATGATTAAGGAATATAAACGCCAACATTGGTATTTAAATCAAGTGTGTATTTGAAAACATGTATCTACAGATTTTTGATATCAAAATTACAAATATCAAATATTTCCCAGTTCACAGATGAATGTAAGATGTTTTTTTTTCCATTAAATGGCTCCTTATCAGTAATCTCTTAATATTTTTCTGACAAATCAAACGAACGGCCTTATTCTATATTTTGCTCACTTGCTTACTCAGGAAAAGACCAAAAACAAACAGTTTGTTAGTCCATGTGACCGTGTGATACTTTTACTAATACTGCTTCCACAACTGAAAGTCACACAATAACACAAACAAACTGAGCAACTGAGGCACCTGTAGGCTAGCAACTCCAACTGTTCCAACAGGTAAAATGACCGTTGAGTCAGTTGAGTCTGGTGGCCATGAGCAGAGCGATGTAGCAGCCATTCCTGGTTAAACCAAAACGATCTTTCACTTCAACAAAAGGTTCTATCTCTGCTGGAGTCCTATCGATCCAGACGGTTTTACTAACAACCTGAGCCGTTCAGCACTTTCAGTGGCCGTGCGTTAGCGCCCCGGTTTCATTACATCGCAGCAGCTGCCTAGAGGTTGCTGGGTATGTCGTTCTTGCTCAGGAGTGGACTGATTGCACAGGTTTTAGTTCCTATTAATCAATTAAATCAGCTTCAAAAACAGGTTCAAAAATCCCAGAGTTATCCTTTGATCCACATGTGGTGTCCCAGCGAGCACTGCTGGCAGCAGGACCATGGAACTGAGTCTAAACAAACCACAGTGTGTGTGTGTTTATGGTGATGAAGGGCCAGTGTGTGACTCACTGATGTGTATTTAATAGTTTTTAGACAACACTAGGTTTCTACGGCACAGAAGAATCAGATAATACTGTATAATACCAGAGTGTTTTACACAGGCTTAGCAGGATCAAGTGATTGTTTGGTTTTGGTCTTTTCATGGGATTTGTTGGGATTGATGTGAAGATACGAGTCTGCCAAAGGACCTGGCTCAACACACTTGGAGTCCTGCTCAGTGAAAACACAGATGGAACTGCAGCCATAGTTCTACATCTGTACAGTTCATCAGCCTCTGCCTTTAAACACATCAATCCCAATTGTTTTATATTATCACTGAATTCAATGACTAGAAGCAATCTGGTGGATTCCTCATGGTGAAGAACCCAGAGAAATGTTACACAAATTTTGTGTTGGTATTCCTGTTGTTCTGTTGGACCCCGAGTCATTATTCTTGTTTGTTCCTGGTTGAACTTCTAGAAAAGATTCAATAAGGGTCAGTAAGGCTTCCACAAATATTAATTATTGGTTAGTAAGGTCTCTCAAATGGAATAAATAAGGGGTTAGAAAGGGTTCTTAAAGAGTCAAAAAAGGGTTAATAAGGGTTCTAAAAAAGAATCATTAAGGGTTAGTAAGGTCTCTTCAGTAAGGGTAAGTAAGGGTTCTAAAAAGATTAAATAAGTGTTAGTAAGGGTTCTAAAATAGCTTCATTAAATATGTTATTAAAGGTTCTAAAAACAGTCAATAAGGGTTTGTAAGGGTTCTAAAAAAATGGGGTCGAAGTTGTTATGGTTCCATAGTATCAATGTGTTTTTTGGCATCTTATGCCTCTGTTACTTAGTGCACAGTCACAAGTTGACAAGAAATAAAAATAACCTCAGTTTGGCTGCAAATTGAGGGTGGTGGTGTGTTTCTAAGTCGGTTGTTCCTAACCTGTGGGTCACAAGTTTACCCCCCCCCCCCCGAGTGTTTGGCTGAAGATGTTAATAAAGGATATGTTTCTGTGTGAGCTGCTCCAGGCTGCTCATGGTTGCCTGCTGGAACTCCACCAGACTCTCACAGGCACAGGGGTCCTTCACCTCGATCTCCCCCTGACTCTCCTCTGCAGGTACAGAGAGAGGAGAGAGGAGACGACAACATCAACAGGGAATCAGTGCATTTACTAAAAAACACAAGGACGCATTCACTTCATGACATTTGTCTTGACTGTGCAGTTATTTGTTACTCATAGTAAAATCATGGAGGCTTCCTGACGCACGATGCACTGCTGCATCTTAACCTGCCCCTCAGCATTTTATGAATGAATCAGTGTAGCTGCAGTTTTACCCTGGACCACCTGAAAACTTTAGTGTTCACACATTAAAACAAAGGTTAAATTCAAAATCATTCCCCTTCTCCATACTACCACACTTAACATTTTACTGCTTTTTCTCCAACTGTCGTGTTGTGTTTTGTCAGTAGATGGTGCCAAAGAACAAGAAATCATCACATGATGTTTTTATACACACACACACACACACACACACAAACAATCTAGGTCTGGTATCTTATGTGAGTCTCAACTTTTGAATTTTACCTCATGTTGAACAAAATCCTTTGAAAAAATTAGAATTATTAATAATTATTAGTTGTGTTGTTTTTTTTATTTTGTTTTTTTCAATTCTGTAAAATGTTTCATGTAAAAATTGTCAATTTGCTGTTTTCTGTCTGCAGGTCCAGGTCCAGGTCCAGGTCCTGGTCCAGTACTAGTACGTTACCTGGGCAGACATTGAGTTTGAGGTTCTCAGCGATGGTGCTGATGGCGGTGAAGTCGGTGGTGTAGTAGAAATGTTTCTCCACGGGCTCGGATGCGATTTCACGCAGCTCGTCCTCCACGGCTTTTCCAACACCCACGGCGTACATGGTGATACCTGTGTACACACACACACACACACACACATTAATCTACAGCCACTGACCAAGTAGACCGATGCGGTCCAACCCTCACACTAGCCGAGCCTTACCGGCCTCCTTGGCCTTCTTGGCGTACTCGGTGATGTCGTCCTGGGAGCGTCCGTCCGTGAAGACCAGTCCGATCCGGGGGATGTTGCGGCTGGAAGGACGGGCGCCCTCTGCCTCCGAGAAGCTGTTTTCCAGCATGTGCTTCAGGGCCAGACCTGTCATGGTACCTTTCTCCATGTACTCGACCTGGGGGAGGACAGAAACCTCGTGTTAATCACCCTGGTCGGGAGGAGTCAGCTGATGAGGAAACACAATGTGGTGCTGGCGTTTCCATGAAATAAGTTAATGAATGGATGACTTCTTTCATAATTAGGTTATGGTTAGTTAATTTACTTTATTTACCAGTGCAGGTTTTTAAAAATGATTGTACTGTCGCCTCTATTCAAACAGTTTGTTCTGCCTCTGGGTGAAACTATTTATTTTTAAATGTGGCCCCGCATCACTTCCGTCTCAAAATTTTCTTAGGACGTATTATTTGCTCCACTTTGGGCAACGCATCCAGTATCAGAACATAAACCCGAAGACGGTTTGACTTCACCTTCATGACCGCAGCCTTGATCTCATCGGCAGAGTGGTACATGTTGAGAGGGAACTCAGTCCTGACCCGGCTGGAGTACTGGACCAGGCCCACCCTGGTGCCGTGGGCAGACACGTCCAGAGAGTCCACAACCTGAGGCGAGGGGGGGGCATGTAAGGAGGGCACTCTGTTAATGTGCTTCTGTTATTATTTATTTTGGGGAAATTTATGATTTTTAAAAAAGTCCTATTTAATCAGATGGCTTTAAAATAATTAAGGAAAAAAATCACATCAAGAACCTAAAATTCTAGTTGGTGAATATTTTTAGGTTTTATATTCTAATGTAACAATCGGTCACTTTTTTTTTTTGTTGTTGTTATTTATGATGAAATGTTCGATACACAGTGATACCGCAGCATTGCTGCTGCTGTCAAGCAAACGTGCCCCCACCTGGTTGACAAACTTCTTGACCAGCTCGAAGTTCTGCGGGCGGACGCTCTTGGAGCCATCGATCAGGAGCACCAGGTCGATGTTGGCGGACTTGCAGGCTGGAGGTGGAAAAAGTTAGAGAAAGAGATAGAGGGTGAGAAAAAGAAAGATGGAGACTCTATACATACAAATATGTGGTGTTACAATATATATTTGATAAAGCCCCGATATTTCCCCAATATTTTGTATCAGCAGGCAAATATATTGGTTCAACTCAATTATTTGGAGACAGTAACATTAGGGAAAAAAAGCCTGATGTTCTGCTCACAGGTCGCTTTCTGGTTACTATTAAGAGTTGTCATGGTAACAGAGGACGTCTTTCAGTCGGCTCCAGCAGTTGGAGCAGGAATCCCAAAGTATAAATCTAGAACAGATGATAAAAGGGACTGCGCTGCCACAAATCTCCACGTGAAGGTGTAGTTTGGAGGTTACTGGCAGGAACATTGGGTTTCGCTCGGCCTCCCCAGACGGTGGGGGGGGTGGGTTCAAAAGATCCTCGTCTCCGTCCCGCCAGTTTCTCCCCTGACAAGATCCGAGCTGCTTTTGACATCAGTGTGAAATTTGGTTTATTTTTCATCCGCCCTTATTTGGCCTCCTGGGAAATAAACCCTTTTCTTTTCATAACTTGAACTCCTGATGGTTTTTCCCTGCTGCGAGGCTCATCCCATCAAATCCCTGATTGATCCTGGTCTCATTCAGAATGCGTATCTTACATATTATCTTATTTTGTGTGTTTGCCGTTTTCTCATCTGTCCCCTGGCTTCCCCTTAACTTCTTAAATTTGCCAAATGTGATGATGATGCTTGGCTCCGTGCCTCAGTTGGCCCTTGTCTCCGCATCCATCCTGCGGCAGCCCTTTGTGGTCCCGCGGGACCCAAGGGACCCTGATTCCACTAAACTTATCAATCACGTTGTGTTTGTCATTGGTGGGGGGGGGGGGTGGACTCACTGCCGCAGCTCTTGCCGTCCTCCTGCAGCAGCTGACCCTCTGGGCAGATGCAGTAGTAGGAACCCGGGGTGCTCACGCACTGGTGCTCACAGCCGTGCTCCACCGTGTTACACAGGTCCATGTCTGCCAATGCACAGGTCACAGACACATTGTATATGAGTTATGACCTGCACAGACACAGGCACACGACATTTTATGACAACAACTGTTGCTTATTTCAGTTAAACTCAGCTCAGAAAATACAGCGAGAACAACACGATGAAAGCAGTTTCCTGTGTGAAAGTCCACCTACTTGTGCAGGTCTTCTTGTCTTTGTTGAGCTTGAACCCCTTGTTGCAGTCGCAGGTGAAGACGCCCGGTGCCGGGACACAGATCTGCTCACAGTCATGTTTCCCCTCAGCACACAGGTCAATCGCTGAATGGCGCACGCGCACACGCACGCACGCACACACACACACACACACACACACACACAGAGTTATTTCCCACCCGTTATTGATATTATATTGGAACATTATGTGTGATTGATTGATTGGGGTGTTCTCCTTAGCTTCTATTCATCTAGATTAGCATTAGTGCGTGTGAAGCCAGAGGATAATTACAAGCTACTGACCGACTATTCGCAACAGTTACAGGCCAATTAACCTGTTGTTTTTTTTTTTGATTAATTACATCCCTGAGTCCAGACTCGGGTCTTCAAAAAATTTATTTGCCCTGAGCACCATGATTCTGGGGGATTTAATTTACAGTGACATGAAACAGGAACTGTTTGGTATTTTTATATAATAGTTTGACATTACTAATTGATTATTAAATTGGTCATCGAGTCATTTGATTGAATAGTTCGAGCAATTACACACAATTCTACTTCAACTTTTGCTCTTCATATGATACATCAAGAGGAAACCTTCTGCAGGAGCCTTTCCTCGCGTGTGTGTGTGTGTCTTTGTCTGTGTGTGTGTGTACACCTGTTTGTGTGTGTCTTTGCATGTGTGTGTATTTGTGTGGGGGCCTGACTAACGTGTGCAGGTCCTCTTGTCCTCATTGAGTGTGTATCCTTCGTTGCAGTCGCAGGTGAAGACGCCCGGTGCGCTGACACAGATTTGTTCACAGTCATGTTTCCCCTCAGCGCACAGGTCAATGGCTGAATGACACACACACACATAGAGTTAAAGTGTGTGTGTGTCTGTGTGTGCGTGTGGTTGTGTGTTGAAAACATGGCCAGTTTATTGCTCTTGTACAAATAAATGTTTCCAGGTACAAGTTCTCTCTCTTTTTTTTTTTCCTGGGTAACGATATGAAAACATTCATCTACATCTGAGCCAAAAGGCATTTTTCAGTCATTATATCCATGTTGGATCTAACAACTAATAGTTTCTCTGATAATTGCTCAACAGAGGAAGAAAAAAAAGGCGAAGGCCAAGTATTCCCTCCTGGTGATGGAACACTATGACAGATAAATGAGGATTATTGAAAAAAAACTTGTGATGTTCCCTTTCATTAGAGTGGATTCTTTTATAATAAGAGGATCAAATTTAGAGAAACAAGGTCAAAATCATGACTCACCCTGACTCACGCATACAAACCTCCAAACGACCTTTGTTAATTCTGATGTAAGTTATAAACCAGGTGTTTTCGAAAAAAGCCCGGAGCGGCTGAACCAGCAGGAATGTAACAAGCCGTTATTTACACATTATCTCTGTGGTGTTTGGGCTAAATGGACGACACAATTACACGGTGTCGCCACTCGCACTTTGAAGATGCTGCACAGCTTCAGGGGCAAAGCGGGTCTGACTCAGTCCTCTGAGCACGTGTGTGTGTGTGTGTGTGTGCGAATACGTACAAACACGTCGTGGTTGCATGCGTTCCTGTGCTTCTCCATGAATACAATGTGCATCAGGTGAAAGTGTGTGAGTGTGTGTGTTTCAGTCCACTGTTCAGTCACAAACTAAAACTCACAACTCAAGGCATAATTGTAAATGCTTATTATTTCTGCTGCATTAATTGATAAGAAAAAAAGCATTATTTTTTCATGTACTCATTGCCTCTGTATCAATTCTCTATTTTCAGACTTGGGAAAAAACAATTGTCCAAAATAGACATTTAGTTGTTTATTGTACCTCAGTTTTGTCTGTTTATGTCTGTAGTTTTTCTCATATTCTAAGCCAGAAATCTCCACCTCATTTTCACTTACATCCACTAAGCCTCTCAGTTTCATTCTTCCCTGTGCGCCAAAGGTTTCCACAGAGGTGTTCGTCCATTTATCTTTGTAGTCTGATTTATTTAACATTTTATTCCTAAAAACACGGGGGAAAATTGATTTTTTTATGGCTGTTGACAGTAATTTCTGATTTATGGAGCGAAAAAGAAGAGAAGTCCAAAGTTCCCTCAGTAAAAACCTTTGGCACTAATATGTCAAAATTTAAAAAAAAGAAAGAAACAAGGATTTTGAACCTGGCTTTATTGAATATTCAGATTTCTGTCCTGGAAATGAGCACAGCTTAGCAGATATTTATTTAGATGATGCATTATTTGCATTATTAAACATATTTTTTCTGAAAACTTTTAGACAAAAATTAATAGTATTAATGAAAGTACTCAACTGTGGAAGTTTCGTGATGAAATCTACTTAGTTAAATTTTTTTACCCCGTTCACCTGCAGTGGCTTAAACTCCCAAACTAAACATCTCAACACTGACAATCAAACCAAAAATGTCATATCAGAAAATGTCGTTTTTAAAAACGGTGAAGATCAGATGCTTGTTTTTTTCTTTCGTTTGTAAGTTGCCATTGATTAAACACTTAACAATGATCTAATGTAACAGTAATGGATTTGATTGACCGAAAGCAACGACACTAAAGTGGTTTTGTTATTCTTTCCCTTCAACCGCTCTCCTACCTGTGGTCATTTTTCCACAATGAGACACAATCTCTTTCATCATCGCCTAATTTTAGAGTCAGTCGCTCACTGACCAGCATTTACACAGGGACACAGGGAGGGAAGCCAATGCCTCATGGGCAGTTAATCTTACAATGATCTGGTGCCATATTCCACAGATAAATTTAGGAAAAGGTTAAAGATCCTTTTTTTAAATGTATGTTAGCAGCTGGGCGAGGCAGGTTTCATTGGAATAAAATCTGATCTGCGCCGCCGTCACACCGTGTCTCCACCTGCGCCGTCAACAGTCGGCGGGTTTCGGTCCCGTGTCGGTCCCACTTACCCTGGCAGGTCTTGCCGTCGTCCAGCAGCCTGTGTCCCTCGTTACAGCGGCAGTGATAGCCATTGAGCACACTCACACACTCATGATCACAACTGTGGTTCCCGAACGAACAGTAGTCGATCACTGAGGGGGGGGGAGAGAGCAGCGAGGCCATAAGCAGCAGAGCGAACAGCGGCGGGGCGTGTGTGGGGTTGGGTCCATGTCCCCTTTGCCTCACAGATATCACCTTGAAAAAGGCCAAAATCTCTGGACCAACACTTGGGCCAGAGATTTTTGTTCTGAAAAAAAGCTGATAAATGCCAATAGAGTAGAATGACGCCTTCTCAAAATTAGAAATAAAGTCATGGTCATACGTAATTTATGTTTGAAACATTTACAGTCAAAGAAGCAGGGTTCCCAGCAGGGCTATACAGGTATAAAAGGATAGTAAAGGAACACATGGTATTTTATGATATAATATGTGACATGAGCTAATGTCCGGAGAACGCCAGCATGTCTGACTCGGCCTTTTTTAGATTGTGCAGCAGGAGAGACACAGTACAAACCCCACACTCAGCTTCATGAAGCTGCAGAGAAACTGGCGGCGTGTGAGGATCGGGATCCATTTCAGCATGATAAAAACGTGACATGAATTCAGGCCGATCACACACAGACGCGCCTGCGCATACACACGCACGCATGCACATGCACATGCACACACACGTGTGTGAGTGTGTGATTGATTTCTGCATGTCTATGCATTGTGTGTGTGTGTGTGTGTGTGTGTGTGTGAGAGAGAGAGAGAGAGAGAGAGAGAGAGAGAGAGAGAGAGAGACACTAACTCGTGCAGGTCTTCTTGTCGTCGTTCAGCTTGTATCCCTTGTTGCAGTCGCAGGTGAAGGAACCAGGTGAGCTCACGCAGATTTGCTGGCAGTCGTGCTTCCCCTCGGCGCACAGGTTTATGGCTGAAAACACACACACACACCGAGATGTAAGGAAATCATTATTTTCATTATCTCTAAATGTGGATTAAAATTTTGTATTACTTTTTGCATGAAAACATTTTAAAGGACCACTGTGAAGGATTTAGTTCCATCTAGTGATGAGGTTTTATATTGCATCTAACTGAATCCCCCCCGGAGGAGAAACTACAGAGGCCTTCAGGTGACATAGAAACATGAAAGTCCCTCTCTAGAGCCAGTGTTTTATTTGTCCTTTCTGGGCTAGCGTAGAAACATGGAGGTGCAACGTGGCAGCGACATGGAAGAGGACCCCCCCCCCCCAAGTAGATGTGAAGGGCTCATTCTAAGCCAACCAAAACACAGCTATTCCTAATTTCAGATGATTACACAGTAATATAAACACAATTATGAACATTACTTTTCCATTTCTGACAATAGATCCCAATAAATCCTCGGCAATGGTCTTTTAATCCCTGGGATACTTTGTGAGCCCTTGCTCCTCCTCTTCCTGGATAAAATTTCACTGTCTTCCTCCATGTGTCAAGTGACATTAATGTGCTACAGCCACTATAGAAACCCTTCTGTGGGTCTGTTTGTAACCCTGACGGTTTGTCGGTACGTTCTTGTGTTTATTATTTCCACATCAACCCCATGCTCTTGGTCGGTGGGTTTCTATAATTTGAAAGGAGCAGTACATTTCGTAGCCCATGAACCTGATTGCGCTGGTCTTTTATTGTGGATGTGTGACTTCTTGTCAGCGTTTCTTACCGGCACACGTTCTCCCGTCGTCGTTCAGCGTGTACCCGGGCAGACAGAGGCAGTGGTAGGAGCCTGGCGAGCTCTCGCAGATGTGCTCACAGCCGTGATCCGACTCCAGGCACAGATCCACGCCTGCAGTGGAGGAGATGAGGCCCGGCGTCAGCTTCGGTTCTGGGAGATCGGCTCTCGTCTAATAAAGTGGCCGCGCTGTCGGCGTTAAACGGGCCCTGAAAACTCGATCAGCTTCTTCCTATGGACCAGTTGGGTCCAACACAGTTTTCTGAGGAACTCTGTGGGTTTTTTTTCCTGTGGTCTGAAGTCACTCAGGCTCAGTTGGTAAAAAGTTAATGTCTCATTCTTCTATGAACCAACCAGGATTTATTGATATATATATTATTTTATTTATTAGCTTAATTTACTCCATATTCACACCTCGTCTGCATGTTTCCATCTCCCACTGTGGAAAACCAGAGGGTTTTTTTTTGTTTTTGGTTTTGTTTTTTTGTTGTTTTACCATCTATAATAACAGCAGTATGAGGAAAAGGAACTTGCTCTTAAGAGATTTAAGGAGGCTGTTATGAAAAGTATTAAGTTCTGTGGGGTTAGATGGGCACAGTGATTTTTTTTTTTTTTTTTAATTTCTGGCTAGACGCATGGTGTTTCTCAATTACGTGGAGAATCTGGTGTCGCCCCCCAGACCAAGCCAACGTCATGAAACCTAAACTTCGGCTGCAGGTTTTAACACGTCTCATGTCGAGGTGGCTTCTAATAAAAGTTGATCCGTTGGTGGGAAAAAAGTGGGGAAAGGGTTCAGTTGTTTCAAGTGGGGGTTTAAAAAAAATAAAGTAACATCAAATCCATAAAGAAATATTCGTCTCATAGGTCAGGTATTGTCTGAGCTTTATTTTTTTTATCTGTACTTAATGTGGTTTTGAGAGACTGAGGGTTTTAGGTTTTCACATTCCTGTAAAATCATTTACGGTTGAGAAGAAAATAAGGTAATTTCACATAAAACTGTCTTGTAAGAAATAATGTAATAAACCCTGAAATTATACAACTCATCCAAACCAAGTGAGAATATACCAGGAACCAGATGCTCAATGGTTTTGGTTGTGAATGTTATGTTTTTCTTAACAGCCTCTTTTACAGGCAACCAACCGTGTTTTAAAGATCCTGCTTGGATTTGAAGTATAGTTTTGGCAAATGCAGTGATTAAAATATCAAATGTACACTATGGATATTCTACAGTGACGTTACTCCCCTCCCTTTCCTTCAGTAGTCTTACCGCAGAGCTTGTCCTGGAACTGCAGCCCGAACTGGTGAATCAGATCGAAGGACTCCACGAGGAAGACGTGGTCCTCGAACGGCGGGGACGCCATGGCCCGCAGCGATGTCATATCGGCCCGGGCCACCCCAACGGCGTAGATCTCGATGCCTTTCTCCCTGGCTTCCGCCGCCACCTCCGCCACACGGTCCTGGGGACGGCCGTCAGTCACGATCACGGCCACGTTGGGGACCTGGAGGGGGGGTTGGGCACACACCTGGGGATCAGGGCTGAGGTAGGGAATCTGGTTCCCTGGAGTTAAACTAGCGGAGAAACAGAACCACAATCACTGTCTTAAAATGAACTGATATGAACTGTTTCTACATTATATCATGAAAGACATTTAGATCATTCAGGTTTTTTATGACCGAGCTCAGATCAAGATCCTTTCTATGCCAAAATCTTCTGGGAAACCATTCAGCAATATTGCTACATTTTTAACAAGTTTAACAAATTAGATTTTAAACTGAAAAATATTTAAATTTAGGATATTTTTATTCCCTGTAAACGAGTCAGATATGCACTAGAACAATCATATCAGGAATCTTTTGTCAGATAACTGGATTTCCAAGCGACTGTTGGGACGTGCGAGACGCCTTGCAGGACCTTTGGCCGGTCTCCCTCCTCTTCAGTGAAGGCCACGTTCATCACGTATCTGATGGCGAGTCCGGTCATGGTGCCCTGAGCCAGGGGGATGATCTGGTTGATGCCTTTCACCATGGTGTCCAGCTTGCCATGGGTCTTCAGGGAGAACTCGCTGCGGACCTGCGGGACAAGAGAGGACGGAGGTGAAGCAAGGAGTCTGGAGACAGGACTCAAGTTCGCCCGTCACGTTTATATCAGAGTGTGATGGAAATTAGAGGTTCGTCCTGTCTAAAAGTTGATTTACGCAACATCAGTAAGAAAAAAACGAAAAAAGACTGTTAGAGAGCAAATGAAGAGTTTAACATGGCCGAAGACCTGGATCCGGTGCGCCGGCTGTGTTACCTGGCTGGAGTACTGGACCACCCCGACCCTGGTGGCGTTTAGTCCGATGTCCAGGGTGTCGAGGATGTCGATCATGAACTTCCTCATGGTCTCGAACTCGTGGGGCCTGACGCTGCGGGAGCTGTCGATGAGGAAGACCAGGTCCACGGGACCGGACTTACACTTCTGTTCGGGGCCTGGGAGAAAGACAAACGGCAGAAAAATGTATCGAGCCGGTGAAAACACCAAAATTAACAACCAGTTTGACTCCTGTTGCCCCGGATACTCAGTGGAGCACCAAATGTAGATCAATATGCCGATGAAAATAGTCCCCAGCAGACGCACACTACAGTGACCAGCTGTTTGTGATGGACATTAGAAAATCTTTAAAAAAAAAATAAAAAAATAACCAATGAGCTTGGAGCTGAGAGCCACAGGGATCTGAGAGAGTTCTCATGAGATTTGTCGACATTAATTGAATACAGAATAAATGGTGGAGGAAATTAGTGTCTCCCTCTGCTTCTTTGGGGCCGTCCATTGCCGGGAAGACGCTTTATGAACAATGTGACGTCTAGAACATGGTGAACAAAGTGTCTCCTTCTGAAAATACAATAATCTACATGGAGGAATAAGCCTTTCTTTTCTTTAGCGGATTTACAAACGTCGTCGTAGGTGTGTGTGTGTGTGTGTGTGTGTGTGTGTGTGTGTGTGTTGGTGTGGCTGTGCGTGTGTTTCCAGTTTTACATTTTACTGGAACAAAGCGTCAGCCGAGGCTTTCCCCGCCCCCTGGTGTAACTTTCACAATATTTACCACCTCGGCTCACGTCCCATAGGCTCCAGCTGCCACTCGGCACCTGTTTTTGTCTTTAATTTTTTTTTTTTTGGTGAATGGCGCTCTTGCGGCTTAGCATCGTCTCGTTTTTCAGAAACACAGCGGCCACTGGAAGAGGTGCGTGGTGAGCCAGAGGAGAACTGTTTGATTAATGCACATCCAGGAATTTCTCCGCAAGGGCGTTGCGTATTGCGTCTTCGGTTTCACGCGGGCCTGAGTGATGGATAGGTTTTTTGTTGTTTTTGGGTTTTTTTTTTAACTTTTTTTAAATAGATACGTCAACTTCATTGTCTGGTCGTGTAAATCAAGCTGACCCTCAGCTGTGGGTGTAATGAAAACCGTGTCTAAATGTATGGAATTGACATGTCCCAGAACAATAAATAAAATCATGATTCACGCGCCCAAGAACCGAGTCCACCACTGTTGCTATAGGTGGAGAGTTTCTGAAAGTTTTTTTAACCACGTCAGCACCCAAGGAAGTTGTTCTTAAAATTTTTTTGTTTGTTGTTTTCTTGTCTGTTGTTTCTTATTCCTAAAAATTACGATGCAATGCACGGAATCAAAAGTTGCACACTTTTTTGTTTTTAAAAGAAAATAGTTTCTCACAACTGCAGCCATGTGAACACCAGATATGTTTTGTGCTCATTTTCCCGATTTCCATTCGAAAGAAGCACTTGTGCCCTGTTTGAGAGGAAGGCAATAAAACAGCTTCTTTCTTTTTGTCTTTAACATTTTGTCTCTCTCTCTCTTTTTTCCCCTCCCCGGTGTGGGCAGGCTGACCTGCTTTTGGCCTGGCGGCGGCGAAGACGGCCAGGCTCAGCAGAACGAGCCCGCTCAGCGCTCCGAGCTGTCTCATCTTCATCCTGACGATAGCGATCTACCAGACGGACCGATCACAGCTGGACTCGGCTGGAGCTGGATTAAACTGCGAGGGGGAGAGGTGACGGGTGAGATGGAAGGGAAAGCAGAGAGAGAGAGAGACAGAGCGAGAGGGGGGTTATTTGTGGTAACGTGATAAGGGAACATGGGTTTGTGTTAACTCCTGCTGAATTGCCCTTTAGTAAGACGTCGATTTTATGCCCATGTTACAGAGGATTTGCACTTATTCAGCAACACGTGCCAAAAGAAGTCTAGACATCAGGGTCACAACCTTGACCAATCCTGATTGAGAAGGGAAATTTCATTAGATCTCCTAGGTTATAATATGTTACCTAGGAGACCACTTAATTCACTTTACGTCTCAGCGTCGTTTCAAGAAAAACCTAATATTTTTTTAGGACCAACATGCCCCCCCCCCGGCATTTAAATGAGTCCTCTAGACCAAGAGCTCATTTTAACCGTAACTGTGATTTTTCTCTAAATCAACCAAGTCATTTAAACCACAGTCCTGTTGGACCAGAAAGATCTTTTATTTTTGAAATTTTTTGTCATTTAACTTGGAGAACTTGTTGAGATGATGTTTGTTCCACATCATCATCTATATTACTCATATTTACAGTCTTTTACAGTGGAACAGATGAGGCCATCCACTTTCAGCAGGGTTCACGCTTTAAAACTAGCGCCTGCCAACGGTACCGGTTTTGTTTTCACGTTTTTCCCTTTGAGCATCTGAGTATATAAAACACTAGTGTGTTTTCTACACGTGTGCGTGTGCGTGTGTGTGTGTGTGTGTGTGTGTGTGTGTGTGTGTGTGTGTGTGTGTTGCAGCGGGACATTCCAGCCCTGCCCCGTCATAAAAAAAAACAAAAAACAAAAAACAAAAACATGCTGCTACAAACACCTGGATAAGGTGCAGGGTAATTTCTGCTAATTGAAGGCTACGGATGAAAACACACACACACACACACACACACACACACACACACACACACCGAGTCACTAATCTGCGTGTGTGTCTGTCAGCATCCCTGTAGGCTATCGGCTACAGGGCACTCGGTCAATCCAAACAGGCGGCAAGGAAAGCAAGCCCTCTTTCTCCTTTGCAGTCCACAGGAGAGGGGTCCTCCAGGGGCCTTCGGGGGCCTTATCTCAGTCTGACCGGCAGCCAAAGGGCCTCTGGTCGTCCCTGGCTCCGGTCCGTGCAGTGAGTCAACAGATGCGGTGGAGCGCCGAGGCTCCGACCTCTGTTCGCATCTCTTGTCTCGTCACCATCCTTCGCTCTCGCTCCCACGTCCTCGCCCACTGTTCTCTCACCTCATACGCTTGTTTTCCAGGAACATCTCTGTAGCAACTGGAAGGACCGGCCAAAACATTTGGAGAGCATTATTTGTACTTTTTTTACTTTCTCGAGAATAGGCCTGTTTCAAACCTGACGTCCTGTGGTGTTATGTGTTCTCTCTGTTTATGTATATATGCTTTTATCATTACCTCCAGCAAGAAGGAATTATCTTGGTCTTGTGTCATTTATTAATGAGTAAATTATCCTGACAAACTAAAAATATTTTAACAAAACTCAAAAAACTAAACTAAAAAAAACCCCAAACATCCACTGATCAGTTTTTGTGCAGATCAACACATTAAAAAATGTTCTGAAATTGTGAGACATATAAAAAGGAGACACTTCATTCCTCTTTCAAATCTCTTCCCTTTGAATCTAGTTCAGGTTTTAACCTGGGTCCTGACCCAATATCCTGGTGCCTGTATCACGAACTGAGATTCGTCGGTTTATCCGGCTCTTGACTTGACTCAGCCTTGGTTTCTCCCGGTCTCGCCGGGCTGGCTCGATTTGAGCCGGGCCGGATCGCCGTGGAGCCCTGCGCTGCTCCGGAGCAGTTTAAACTCGCGAGCGTGGCAACTGCTGGCCAATCGGGTCGCTGGAAAAACTGAGTCACAGTCCCTACGGGATCCTGACAGGGTCAAAGGAGTCTGTAATAGAGGGCAAAAGCTCTTCTTATAGATGTGTCGAATCATTTTTCAAGTCAAGGCAGCCTTGACTTTTCTGGACAACATGACAATCTTTTTTTCCTGACACTGTAGATGCTTTTATTATCTTACTCCTTCAGTGCAGCTCAGAATAACATGGGGAGACTTTGTGACAAGTGGAAATAAAAACTGAGGCATCTGTTGTCTTTCATTTCTGAAACGCTCCACACCCTGTTAAATATTCTCCGTAATATTAAATAAAACATTTCAGTCAGATTGACCTCATCAGGCATGAATTACTTTCTCCCCTGTCTCTTCTCTAGAAGCTTTAAAAAAAAAATTGTGCATCAAATATATGATGATTCCTGAGTGATTTTACAGCCTTAGTCTTATTTTGTTATTCAGTAATTAACAACTCTGCCTCTTTCACATGAACACGCTCATAGTCATCCATGTCAACCGTGACTTAATGAGCCGGTTGATAACCAGCTCGGTGATTCAGGGTCAGCGAAGCCAGAAAACCCAGAGAAAGTCAGACGGTTTTGTGATTCAGGACCCTGGACTTAAACTAACCTTATTCCCATCCTAACACAGTTAACCCGTTATCATCGGACCATCAGGTGGACTCACAGTGATACTGACTATCTGTGCCTTTAGAGGCGCAAGGGCAGGGGAAATAATAGTGAGTGATTTCTAAGCATGCATCTTCTACTTAGAACAATATGCTCTGAGAACCCAGAGTTCTGGTGATAGTGTCATCATTCAGGTCTCCTGCAGACAGGAGGATGGATCCAGATCCACCTGAGCGCTGAAACCGGTTCGTTCCACGCAGAATGGAGGACAGAACCAAAAGGACTTAGCTTTGCAAAAGGTCCTCTGTGTGTTTTCCCATTCATTCATTCTCTGGAGGACTAGTCAAACACCTACACACACTCTCGCAGGCCAAAGGACACTGTAGGTGGAGGAAGGGACGGACGAGCGGATCGAACCTTGCTGGGGAAGGTGAAGAGACAGGGGACACGTTTTTAAAGTTTCAAATCCTGGAGAGAGAGAAGCCAAAGAAGAAAGTAAAACTTGCAAAAGCACAGGGTTACTGTGCTTTTATACAGTATTTGTAATGTACGCACAGTGATCACTTTATTAGATACACCTGTACAATCTGCTGCTGGTCAATACAAAAGCTCTGCCATTAATTCAAACTTTACAGAGTCTGCAAAGGTCATTTTCTTGCGACTTTGTCAGATTTTTCCAAATTTAATTCTATGTCTACTACAGACTTCGTAGTTAAAAAAGGAGTTTGGTCACACTCCAGGTCTTTTGAGATTAATCTGAACTGCGTGTGTGTGTGTGTGTGTGTGTGTGTGGGGGGGGGGTTATGTTATGGGGACAAAGGCTCCTCAGTTTAAGTCTCCATAGCTCAATGGCAGCAACCAACAACCCCACATCTGCCCCCCCCATCCCCCTTTCCTGTCTCCCTCACCTTCCACTCACTGAACTACGATCTACCAAGATCCACACACACACATCACTGCTCACCCCCCTCGGTGTGGGCCACAGACCAACACATGTTCTATAATTATCCACAAAGAGAATCATTCAGCTCAGACCTGATTTTTTCTGGTTACACATGTCATTGACTAGATGGAGGCAACTCAGCCAGTTGAAACAGTTTCTTCATTTGGTTGTTAAATATAGAGATGGAGATTCCTATTTCCTGCAATTAACATGTTAAACAAGTTAACACCGTGGTTGCGCTGTTGGAAAACAGTTGAAATGTGTTCCAATTACAGAACTACACATTAACTTGTGTAACTTCTGCATGAAATTATGGAGTAATTAACCGAACGACCTTATTATTTGTGTCTAATCTGAAAGACATTTTGCATTAAATGTGAAATCGTGAAGGAACAGCAGCTAAATGCGAGTCAGGGGTCCACTCGACACCACATGCTACAGCGTGGACTGACCGCACGGTTTACAGAGCGGCGTGTTAAAGGGAGACAGGGCGCCGCAGCCGTTGTTGACGTTGGCATGGGAGCGAGGTTACCGCCACTGCTGAAACAGGGGCTGCTTTCTTAAAGGCTCTTTTCAAGTCCGGGTGGTAAAAATAAACTGCTGGACTTCCTCCGGGCCTAAGCTTTGTTGCAGCAGAGCTTCGGGGGGTAAAAAGGTCAACTAAAAGAAATTGTCTTTTATTTGCAGCTTTTCCAGCTACCGTGCGACTGCCAGCGGGATAAAGCTCAAGATTCTGAGGAGGAATAAAATCCTATTTCAGTGGAAGAAGTACTCACATCTAGCAGAAAAACTGTTGTAAAAAATATTCATACAAGTAAAAGACTGACATGAAAGGTTTTAATTCATTAAAGAGTGTAAATATATTATAATTCCAACGTACTGAAAGTATCAAAGACAGAAGAACAGCCTCTTTCAGAGTGTATTAAGGTGTAGGTGGCATTTTAATGCTCCAGATGAAGGTTTAGAGCTCATTTCAACTAATTTATATAAGGTTGTATATATTTATCTATAATCAGGCATCATATTTTATAGACTGATCAATGTCGGATGAATGTAGTGGAGTAAAAACTTTAAATATTTCCCTAAACCTGAAAAGCTGAAGTGAGGTAACTCAGATTCCTGCTCAACTGCAGCGCGTGAGTAAATGTTATTTTACACCAAATCATGAAATCCTGGGTCCAGATCCGGGACATGACTAAAGGACACCTGTCCTCCGCTTCGCCCCGGGACCAGTCTGACACTCTGGGGCTTGGGTTTCCAGAGCGGTCGTCCTTTCCCGCGCTGTTAAATTCCGTTACCCCGAGCAAACCGAAGCAAACCAAAGTGCAACGGATCAGTGGTCGCTTTGTTACGGAGAGAAGGAAGTGAGGAAAAGACTGGTTGCAGATCTGTTTGCATCCAATCAAGTGGCAGCAACTTAAAACATCAGGCCTGGATTCCCTGTGAGTGCTGCCCCCTAGGGAGCAGGATATGTTATGATGTCCACTCAAACTCCAGTCACCTGACCCACATATCTCTGCCGCTTCTGCAGAACAAGTCCAACTGTTACAGGCTATTTCAGCTGCAGCGGGTGAGATGTAACGGATCATCTGATTTAATTCTTTTAATTGTGTGTCAGGAGATTAGTGCTGATTATCTTTATTATCAATCAATCCTCCAATTATTTTCTCAAATTATCGTATTACCAGAAATTCATGGGGGAGGGGTCCTCACATATCGTTAGACACAAGGAAACGCACTCTTTCGTTCGACCGGAGGACACGCTGGGCGCTGCAGTGACTCCCCGTTGCCTCTTCGGGTGAAAAGGGGTATTACAAGACGGGACAGGCCAGGGCTAGCTGGTTAGCATGCTAACATCAGTACATACCCCTGCAACATAGTACACAACATCAAAACGTTGACTCCTTGACATTCTTTTGATGATTTCAGTTGATTTTTGAATATTTCAATCTAAATTACCCACATTTTGCCCCTTTAAGTAAAAAGTAAACCGAAATAAAAGCCTCATCTATAAGCTGTTTTTGAACTGACATTTATTTGGAAAGCCATGTTTTAACCCTGGTTTCTGGGTTTCCTCTGCTTTTCTGTCTTTCCAGGAATCGGCATTGTTTAATTTAATATGCATTTAGATTGAATACAACAGTGAAAAAGTTTGACATTTGATCTTGGCTTACCGTGCTCATGTGCATGTATGACCAAGGCTGACCCAACATATTTCAATTAGAAGACAAATAACTTTCCAATTTTTTTTCTTTTTGGATCAGTCCTTCTCCCAACGTTCCCATCGCTGTTTGATCGAGTTCGACTGATGCGTCTTTAAACTGTACTGCTGGCATCGGGTCATCAGCTTAAACAAGGCAGATCTCTTTCACAGGAGAATCTCAGTAGTCGATACCTTCAGCACCGGTCAAAGCTGCAGTAAACAACCGAAGCTGTAGCCGTATCAGGAATGCGTTTTTGGACTGGCCGCCGCGGCTGTCATTTGTCAGTTTTCTCCCTGCTCACTGATAGAAAACACAGGCACTTTGTTGAGCACCGCTGTTTTGTTTTGATCAGATTGTGTGTTTCTATGCTACAACTGCTGCTTAAAACATCATGGCGACACTGCAGAAAACATCGGACCAAAGATTAAGGGGGTCGAAGGTAGACATGAGGTTGAAAATTCTCAACCTTTGCTTTTAAAATGAAGGGTTGGGTTATAACTTGCCTACTACATCAGCTTCTACTTTATTAATAGCTGATGCTGGTTTTTTAATCAAATTAATGGCATTCATTTTTAAGGTAAAAGAATTGTTCACTATGGAAAAATGAAACCACAGCCAGCAGCTGCTTAGCTTAGCATAAAAACGGAATGCAAGGTGAAACAGCTAGCTTAGAATAAAGACTGGAAACAGCAGGAAATGGCTAGCTTAGCTTAGCTTAGCAAAAAGACTGGAAACTGGCAGTATTAAAACAAATGTGTGTCTCGTTTCTTTAATCCATACGAAAACTGAAGTGTAGATATTTAGTTTTCTATCTACTTTACAAACAAGAAAACAATATCAATCCTGTCAACTCTTCGCCAGACCATGAATATAAGCTAATTTCTGAATATTTATCTTCACTCAGGGGTCTTGGATGCCACAGCTTCATGTGGTCTGGTATCACCGGCAGCTTGTGGTGGCTCATGCTAGGTAAGTTTAGCCAACCTGTCACTGACTATACGACTTAAGCTCTGCTTGTGCTAACATCATGCTACATTTAAGACTTTACCGTTATCTTTTCATTTCCACTTTTTTTATGTGACAATAGCATCTGTCAAATCATGGTTTAGACATAAATGTAGAAAATGATAAATAAATATATATATACATATACATATATATATATATATATATATATATATATATACATATATATATATACACACACACACACACACACACACACACACACACACACACATATATATATATATATATATATATATATATATATATATATATATATATATATATATATATATATATATACACATTATCTATAGCAGGCTAACAGCTATAAATGGGTAGTTATGTGGAGTTATCTTGTTTCTGTAGTGTCTTCCATTAAAAATAAATCAGCTGGAAGATAATAGCAAACAGGACTGTTCCAATGGCAACATGGCAAAAGCTTTTGTTGTCCATTACATCAGACTTACCAGGCAGGACCTGGCTTATTCTGAGTGCAGCACGGCTATTAATAAAGAATGTCATTAAGGCCCTTATGATGTTATTACAGCTTGTATTTCTGCATGTGTGTTGTCTGCAAAGTTTTCTGTATATACAAAGATAATAAGAAGGAAAGAGCGGTTGTCACAGTGAAAGAAAAAAACAAACATGCTCTGCATTTTAGACCAATCAGGCAAGTTGACAAAACCCAAAATGTCACAGGCAAGTGGAAATAAAACACAGCTGCCTGCACACGTCTGCAGTGTTTGCTGAAGGGAAAAGGTGTGTGTGAGAAAACCGCAGTCCGGCGACAGGTGATTATCTCCTTATCCACACAAACTGAGAAATGCAGTAATGTACACAAAACAGACCAAGAACCAGTGGTCAGATAACAGATCCAGAATGGAGTGCAAACGCGCGCGCGCACACACACACACACACACACACACAAATCTTTTCCACCAGAGCTTCTCTCACTGTAGATTGATTGTAAGGTGCAGTGGAAGCATCGTGCGCTTGGGTTAAGGTGATTACCCGTCTGATGGATACTTGAAAAGTTTTAACCAAGCCAATTTTTTTTTTTTACTATTGTACCAAGTGAGGATGGTGAAACTGTGGGTGAGGTAACTGAGCATCACTGCGGCACATGGTACAGCTGGATGGACAGGAACTTAACCTGCAGGGACGTTAAACCAGAATGAGAGGAACAAACAAATCAACTTAACCAAAAAGCTACGGGACCACAACTCGATTTCAGGTCAGAACGATGAAAAGAAATTCTGTTTTTTAATTGTTTATTGTGTTTTATTTTTGTACTGTTATCACTAAACTGACTCTGCGAGTGAATATGAATGAAACTTGATGCGTAGTCTGGAATCTTTACATGTTTTTGACTCGTGCTCAAGTTCTCATTGTCCGTTTTATGGTCTGTAAGACACCTAAAGCAGCAATATGTCACCTTCAGTTAGAAATATTTGTTTAATTGCATTTAGTATGGATTTATACAGATAGTGGACCCATTAGCAGAAGAATTTCTGATTTCAGCAGACCATCAAGCTGCAACACGAGGCCAACCTGATATTTAGTCAACAGCTGCCTGAGTTCAATTACACAGCTCTTAGACATGATATTTGACACTGAAGGCATTGTTTTATTCCCCCACGATAATATCTGCAAATTGATCCTTCGTTTGTCCGAATGAGTCCTTGAGTTCTCCCAAAGTTGACGCCGAGGTTATCTAAAAAAAACCAAACTGTTGCGACAGCAAGCGGGACCATGGACCTGAGGAACGCCCCCTCCTGAAATCAGCAGAGGCCACGGCCGCCATGGACGAGTCAGAGTTTGTGGAAGATTCCAGGAGAGGTGAGCAGAGGAGGATTGTTTTTTCCACTACTCAAAATCATTCAACTTATTTACGTGAATTTGTGTATGTGCGGGGGGTATCGATATGTTTTTGCATTTTGCCTAGTATCCTGACGTTAAATGGTAAGAATGGCACATTTCTATACTTGAATTAGCCCCAAAACAAAATGTTTAAAAAAAAAAAGTGTGATTCATATGTAAAACATCCACAATGACTAAAAGAGCACTCATGGGACATCACTTAAAATCCAATAATTCTCACAAAAAGAAAAAGAAAATTTCTTTTTATGCATAAATATCCAGATTTCTTAAAAATTGTTTTAAAAATTATCCCCACCGAAGGCCACTAAACTGGTCTGTACTTTGGTTTGGTTTGACAAACCAAACCGATAGAAAAACCTCAAAATAAAGAATCAGATTCATAACCACAAACTAAAGATTAAATGACGCGTAAAACAGCAACAAAAAAACCCCTTTGCTCAGCATTTCACACATTACAGTCTTTGTGTAGTTCTATCCCCACATTCTATCCAATCATCCAACCAGTGACCCCTGACAGCCATCCTGCGACCTCCCGCCAGGGTCGCGACCCTGCCGTCGAGGGCCGCTGACGGATGACAGATATTTGACCCCTGCCGACGTCCTCGTCCGAGCGTCTCAGTTTGGCAGACGTGCGGCGACAGGCAGCGACAGGCGATGGCTACGCTCCGTTACCGACGTGGTGATGAGGGTCATTAGTGCGACTGAGGGTGTGTGTGTGTGTGTATGTGTGTGTGTGTGTGTGTGTGTGTGTGTGTGTGTCCGTGTGTCCGTCAACACTCGATTCACTGTCCTGCGACTGTCTTTCTTATTTGTCTCTTGTGTCTGCTGTCTGTCCCAGTGAGCACGTATGGGATATTTTGTTTTGTTTTTCATTGTTTCTTTCCTCTGCGGGTTATTAAACCACAGTCTGCTGTGACTCTGTTCGACAGTCAAGCTCCAGCAGAACCGTTGTCAACAAGAAACGTCTGGTGCTGCCAGATCCGTGGACGGCCGGTTGCCAAGCAGGTGGCTGGGACAAGGGCCCCAATGGTTTGCCAGATAATTCCGAGGGGCTGCGAGATGGATAAAGGATCGGAAAGTAGAAAAGGGATATTTCTGTTGCACAGATGTTCATCTAATATTTGCTTTTTTTACCCATAGTAGCAGCATGACTCAGTGGATTGGTAAAGTCGGTCAGTTGTTTGGTCAGTCCACTGTTTTGGTGCAGACTAAAATAGCCCAACATCGACCGGACGACTTGTCATGACATGTTGTGCAGACATTTTCGTCCTCAGAGGAATAAATCCTGCCAACTTCGGTGAATCTCTGCCTTTACGTCTGGCGCCACCAGCAGGTCAGAGTTTCCACACAAGCAGTGAGATATCTCGACATCTGCTAGATGGATTTTTCTCATAAAATTTTACTCCAATCTTGCGCAAACGTTAGCATGCTAACACGCTAAACTGATATAGGGAACATGGTGAACGTTATCCCTGTAAACGTCAACATGTTAGCATTGTCGTTGTGAGCATGTTGCTTTGCCAGAATTTGCATTTGGCTCAACATATCGCTGTACCACAGGGCCGTTAGCATGGCTGTAGACTCTCAGTCGTGTTTTCACACGGTTTTACCCCTCATTACTCTAAAAACAAATCAAATTAAACTGCGATGGAGCAAAAACTCGTGATCACAACATGTAGAAGATGGGTCGCAGGTAGAAACAAAGGAACTTGGTTTTAAGTTCTTCAACCGCTGCTCCGGAACAAGTCCTCGTGTGGAACTTGGCTCTGAACTTGTGATTTTTCCCACCTCATGTGACCACATCTGACGCCCGAGGCGAACTGTTCAGATTGTGACTGAGGATGAATCCCCATCTCAGGTTGGGACGAAAGTGAAAGAAGGAGATGTGGGGAAAGAGGAGGACAAGGAGGAGGAGGAGGAGGAGGAGGAGGTGGAGGCGGAGACAGGTGGGTTGAGGAGAATGAGCCGCACATACAGTTCAGTTTCCCTGCAGGTCTGATTGATGGGCTGGATTCACGCGGAGATGAAAAACACATCAGCTCCGCGGCTCATAGATTAGACGGAGAGCGATGGAGACCATATGTTCCTAAAAAAAACCCGAGGTGATACATAGAAGCTCGGCGGGGGCGAAAAGCGAAACAGAGGGCAGGCAGAGCGAGAGGAGAGAGACGGGTGGATCACGTGCAGTGAGACGGGCACAGAGCCCACGGCCGGTACCGAAGGTGGTTCTCGGTCTGAGTGACAGCTGGAGCCCATACTGAGGCCGAGACACAGCACTTCTTGTTAGTAGCTTTAGATTGGAACCAGATGTGGACTCTGCTACTGTTAGCGGTTCCACTGACTGCATGACTGTTTCACCGGCCGTCTACCTGCCTGCCCGTCTCACAGACTGACTTACTGTACAACTTGACTGACTCCGTTACTGTTTGACTCCCCGATTATCAGGCCGCATAACTGACCCGGGGTCAGTCTCACAAAGACAGACCTTTGACTGTGGCTTATATCATACTGATGATGCCAAAACTGTCTAGAATATGACTAGTAAGTATGTTGCCCTGAATTCTGGATAAATTAAAACCTTTTCAAACCAAAAAAACCCCAAGAAAAACAAAACATGACTGATTAAGAGAACTCCAGGAAAACATTCTCTTTACTCCTCGTTTTTCTTCTGAAGGAATTCAACAGGTTTGACAGCAGTTTACTGTGGAAATGCAGCGGAGAGTTTAAACAATTGGACAAAGATCCAGTAGTGTAAAGTCTCAGCACGGCGCCGACTTGCAGCCGAGTCGAGCCGAGCTGAGCCGAGCCGTGCTGCTGCTGCTGCTGCTGCTTCTTAATGTGGCAGAGCTCAGGGCTCCTGCCGATGCTTCACCGAGGGATCGGGACAGTTTCTCTGGTTGAAAAAAAAAAGAAAAAAACTGGCAGCGTCTTCTCTGCTGAATATTTTAACAGGTCACTGCACTTCTCTTAAAAACGCCACAACACCGATTAATAAAACCAGAGCCACGTCTTCCTCTTTTCTTTTTTTGTCACCGGTCGGCAGATGATTGTCGCCGACTCCTTTACATGACTTGGAGTAACTGGACAAACTTTTTAGGCTCAGGATGGGTCTGCTTTTGTTTTGCTGGAACTTTCCAGCTTGCCTTGGTCTGACCTCGGAGTAACACTTAGACCAACCTAATGCAAAGGACTTGTCTAAAATGTCTTTGTGAAGCCCAGTCTCACTGACCACCTGTCTAACTCTGTTAGGATAATTTATTCCTACCGGTCTGCCTGTTCATCAGCCTGCATACCTGACTGTCTTACTGGCTGACTTGCTGTCTGTCGGTCTACCCGTCTGTCTGCTCAGGCAGGTCACTGGTCTGTCTTCTCTCTCCCTGAATACCAGCTTTTGACCACAGAGCTTCAGCTCCAGGCAACCAGTGTGAACCCACAGCATTTCTTTCTCTCTCTCACCTCCTCACTCACTCACTCACTCACTCACTCACTCACTCACTCACTCACTCAATCACTCACTCACTCACTCACTCACTCACCACCCTCCATTTTCACGCCTGCCAACACCACTTCTACTTTTTCTAAGCTGATTCTTATTATAATCAGAGGACTAACAGCTGAAAGGTTTTTCTCAAATTAAATTCCTTCATGTCACTTCATTGCAAACATCCATAATTATTCAAAAATACGAAAACCTTTAAAAACACTTCTATTAAAAGCTACGTAGCCCGATCAAGAAAAAAAATATATCAGAGAAACAAGATAAACAGCTTTTCCAACAACCTTTATATAACCATAAAATTATCACAATAAAACATAAAAAGTTCATTTTGGGCCAAACTTAAAGCTGTTTATAGTTTTCACATTTCTCAGGAAATTATTAATAGTTAAACCTCATATGTCAGTAATAGGCAACTTATGTTGGCATTAAAGGCTGCAATTAATCACTGTTTTCAACAGCAAAAAATTGTTTTGTCTGTAAAATGTCAGAACAGTGAAAATGCTTATCATAATTTCCCTGCTGACAAATGCAGATGTTTTATTTTGTTGACAGTTGACAGTCAGTTTCTAGTGAGATCAGACAAAGAAGGCAGCAAATCATCACTTTTCAGGGGCTGAAGCCAAATGCTGGTTTGTTTTTTGTTGTTTTTTTCAGATTGAAAAATCAAGGAGATGATTATTAAATGATCAAAATGCTCATTGATCATTTCAGGACTTTTTCCATCCTCATACACTGAGCAGCTGTGATGATGGCTTACACACTAAACCAGCTCCCAGTCCTGCTGCAGGGCTGCACAGACCTAATGTCAGATAATGAAAATTTTGATTCTTCTTTTTCCTGTCAGTTTAAATGTAGTTTAAACTGCGCCTCATTTATTGCGTCTAACTGGCTAAAATCAGCGCATTTTCAAGCCGGTTTAAAACTCTGTCTCTATTATTCTCGTCCTGCCAGAGACGCCGATGCCCCCGCCGGGATACTCCCAGGCGGACACCGCGCTGTTGTGCCCCCCTTCCCTGTCCCCAGACCCGGTCAGCCCGCTGACTCACCTGGGGACGCTGCTGGCCGGACACGACGCGCCGGTGACCGGGGACGGATGGGACAGGTAAAGGCGGGCAAAAACCAAGCTGGACACAACTGGACCTCGGCAACAGAAAGTCCCGTAACACAGACACACAAACGAACACACTCTATCACACACACACAAAGGTCCGAGTTAGGAAAGGTGATCTTATCCCAGACCTTTTTTTCTTCTGAGAAGCCGGAATGAAAATGCGCTTCGGTGCGTCGGGATCTTCCTGCGCCTCCGTCGCTCCGTGACCTTCGCTGGAGGAATGAGGCGGCGGAGGGACGGTGTAGGTATTAAAATGCCAGGAGGAGAAGTATCTTGGGGGGGGGGGGCAGAGACCCCACCCCCCTTTTGCCATTTTAGAAATCCAAACGGGGGGGCGAACCGCGCAGAGGCTCGGAGAGGTGAGGTGGGGCCGTGGCGCACGGGTCCTGGGGGCGTCAGGGCGGTTGGGATGCGGACTTATCTCACAAATGATATGTTCTCTCACTCTTGAGGCTCATAAATGGATTAAAATCACTTTTACATTTTTTAAAATATATTTTCACCATTTCTACAATCTCTAGAAAAGCACCATGTGGTCAGGTGTCCCCCTGTTGGTTTAATGCTCTTTATCACTTTTTTAATTGGTCTCACATAAATTTAACCTGAGACTGACACAAAAAACAGTTGATTAATATTATAGGGTTTTCAGGCATCTGTTCATGATGATTCAGCTCTTTTTATGGGCGTGTTTCTGTTTGAATTTGAAGCTTCCAACCTCTGTTTCTTTCCCCTTTAGTTTTCTTGTCTCAACTCATCAGGCACCTATTTATTTTTAAGATTAAAAGGATTATGCCGGTTGTATTAATTTGCTCCTTCATCTCCTCACATTAAAGCGTAGGCTAACAGTTTTTCACATCTGTCTTAAAACAGCAGTGAGAAGCACATGTGAGCTTTCAAACAGGCGTTTTTCCCTGCTGGATTCCAGTGTAAGTGATAGGGGACAAAATCCACAGTTTATTTGGACTTAATACGAGGCCTCAGCAGTGTGAGATCCTCCGGTGTCTTTTCGGTCCCGGATCCCCTCTTTGTGTCTGCATTTTTGTGTTTGTCTGTCCTCAGAATTTCGGCCCTTTGTTCAGACACAGCTGCTCGTCCTAAATTCCTTCTGATTATTCCAGAAAAATTTCTGCTGCTGCCAAGAAAAAAACAAAATAAAAGCAGAAAATGAAATCACTTTCTATCAGACATCAGAAACCCCTGTCCCAAACTGGGCATACTGCTGCTTGGTCCATTTTTTCCTTTTTTTTAAAAATTCTTTGTTTATATGATGAGCAAAAAAAGTGACAACAGATGAGTAGATACAGTAGATAAATTCACCCTGACGTGTTTACAAAATCATACACAAATCTTTTCCTCCTTGTTGGTATGAGTCGAAACAGACGTCGGCCGAGGATCCGAGGCTATGTGGAGTTGCACCAGAACAAAAACTGGAAAACACAAGGGGCATTAGGCGAAATGTTAAATGGACCCGTTGACCCCCATCGGAGCTTTGACAGCAGGACGGTGTGAATCTGCTCACGTCCGAGAGGCCGTTTTCATGTATAGAGACACAAGATCCAGAGCCAGACAGGGAAAAAATTAAGATGTTTCTGTGGAAATCCCACACACTGTCAGATTCAGTGTATTTGTGATATTGGGCAGAAATGAATTTATCCAGCGAATAATCCCCGTTTGTCATTGTTCCCCCAAAACGATCCAAATCAGCCTTTTTAAAAATTTTTTTTCCTGATCTGACGCCTCCACCTGCCAGATGAGGTGTGTTTTTTTTTTATATCATCTCTTATAAACAACTGGCACAGGAATGATTGTTTTTCTGCTCCGACGCCTCCATTTATGTCCGGTCAACTCTAGAAAAACTAAAATTCCTCTGTTAATTTAAGGGAACGGTCATTTTCATGGTAAAATAAATTGGTGCTGACTGTTATACCTCTCACATAAAAGAGTCTTCTCATTTAAAGTTGATGACAATTTGACAGGCCACTCAAAAAAAGAAGCTCTCCAAAAAAGAATAAAAGCTGTTCTATTCAGAAGAATGGTATATATACAGAGAAAATGGGGATTAAATGAGAGTCTAATGCCTCTGCACTGTTGGACTTATATTAATAATAAACGATGAAACCGATGAGAAGGTGTATTAGCCCTAAACTTTGACTTCAGTGTCACAAAGAGGGGAAAAACAGACCTTCATTTAAAACACAGAACACACACCTGAACATAAAATATAATAAATACATAAAACATATCACAAAATATTTAAGGACAAATGCTGAAAAATACACAGACACACGCTAAAATAAAACAATATACATCATAACATAAAACTTCAGTGAATACAGCCAGCGTCATCCAACCAAATCCTCTATATTCAGTTTATTAGGAACACCCAGTAAAAACCAAATCTTTTGATTCAACAGGTTCTAATATTCAGTTTGTGTTGAAACTGTTTTAGATGCTGATTCAAGTGCATTACCATTTTTTAGGATGTAGTGCTGCTGTTGAGCTGTATTAAATCATACAGAGAGGGTGTTTCCGTCAGTCAGCCTACTCTCATTGATATGAATGGAGTGGACAAAATAATAGAAACAGCTGTCCATTAAAACACAGCACAGATTCCATCAGTGATATTTAAACTCACTGTTTTCTACACTTCATCCCAGTTTATCCATATACAGCCAGGCTGCATTAGCCAATACATTTTGTAGGAAACTGGCTAAGTTATGTTAAGATGCAACATTTTTTGTTTTGTTGTATTTTTGTTGAATGAAAGAATGAAGCTGCAAAATCATTGACAGCAGTGGAGTCACCAGGACGTGGTTGAGCTGGATGGTGGTTGTACAAAGGACCTGTTTGTTCCACCAGAGACTAAACCCACATCCAGAGACCAGGTCCCCATCCAGAATCTTGTATGTGGTTTAGGCAACAACTGCATTTTGTTTTAGTTTAGAGAGAGATGGTGGTTTTGGTTGTGTGTAAATAAACAGTTTGTGTTTGAGAGTTACTATGGAACTTTTTCTGCATTAAACCAAATCCTTGGTTCAGGCTTGGAAAAATGATCTTTTCCCGAGCCTGAACCAGGTTCTGTGAGGGTCTGAGCCAGAACCATAACCCGGTTTAATGATGCTGGAGCCACTATAGGTGGATGTTGAGCTGCAGGGTCTAATATCCTAATGTAATATTCTTCTGTTGTGTCAAAGTTGCTGCTGACACTCTGTAGTATCATTCTTTGTTTATTGAAGGTGACACTAAATGAGTCTCAGGCCGGCGAAGGTTTTAGAAACGTCTTAACAACATTTCTCCCCATCCAGTTTTGCAGCAACGACACCTGTGGCGTCCTGCTCGCTATCAAACCTAGCGATGATTGTTGTCCTTACAACTCTCAGCCAGGAGATGCACTTTTCTTTTTTTTTTCTGGAGGTGAAAGTGCATTCCTCTGCCCCCCCCCCCTCCTCCTCAGTCCTTTCTGTGTTGCTGGTGTGAAATACCAGAGGATTCCGAGCTCCTGACACACTGACCTTTGACCTTTGAAGAGGGGAAGGTCTAATTTAGACTACTGGTGGCACCCTGGTGACTGACCATGTGCACACACACAGACATGCATGCACACACACACACACACACACACATATGCGCACACACACACAAAACCACAGCCAGTCAAGTGTGAACCCCTGAACTGTGATCCACCGAAAGCGGCGCATGGGGTCAGCGGGATCCCCCTTGTATATGAACAAAACAGTCAGTATACAGCTCAGCCCCCCATGCACTCACCTTCAGGGGAGTGAGCAGGAGCCAGGAAGCTTTTCTCAGAGAGGGTTTGAAGTGGAGACGGGGACAAAAATTGTGAGATCGGGAATCGTTGTTTGTTGGAAAAAATGCGTAACATAATCAAAACTTCAAGATGCATGTAAATAAAGGCCACTAGTGCCGGTGTAACAAATGTTACTTAGCAGAGCACACAAACAAAGAGAAACCACCAAGTCTTTTTTTTCTTTTTTTTTTTACACAAAGAGGAACAGATCATTGAATTTAAAACAACAGTTTTTAGACAAATTGAGCTTCTTGATTCATCTGCGCAAAAGTTTAAAGCTGAAAAAGCTGGTAAAATCTTCTCCACCCGCACAAAATGTTTAGAAATACTTGAAGTGAGGTTGAAAAATACTTAAAATACAAACCTCTCAAAAATATCTGCAGCCTTGTTCGACTGCCACAGGTCAACATACATGTTGCATTGGGCTTATATATCCAAAATAATATGAAACAAGCCTCATTTGTTCAATGAGAAAAAGCAGATTAATCCCTGGGAGTTTGATTCCGCTCACCCTGAAAAATAGATTTTTTTTTTCTTTGGTTTGGATTTTACGAGCAGAGAAGGATATGAACCTCGTCTTTCAGTTTTGACCCACTTAGCCTCTGCATGTGTGTCTGATCAGTGGTGTGTCCTATGTGTGTGGAGGCCGTGGTGTTATTGGGTCGTCCTTGTTAAAACCAGCACCCTGCTGCTTCGGGCAACGCTGCTCTTGCCTCTCCCCCGAAACCCCGACGCACATCCAGGGCTGGAAACTAAATTCAGTGACACTTGTGAACACATAAGGGAGAGAGTGTGGTTTTTTCTTGGTGTTAAGTTTCAGTCATGCAGTCATGTCTTTTCCTTTTCCCTGCACTGTCTCAGTTTCTGTTTCTGCCTTTTAAGATTTGTAAAATAACGTTTTTAGGTCTTGTATTCTGAGGAGCGTTTATCATTTTGCTTTTTTCATCGTTGCTTCAAACCTGCACTAGCTACTTTCAGCCTCTTAGGGGCAACAGAAACAACATGTCAACACATCATTGTTAGCAAACAGTTGCATAATTACGAATGCATCAGTATTGGACAAAACAATTTTTTTTAAAAAAAGGGATTTTTACAGCTGTTTCCTCTGAAAACATCTGCCTGCTGCAATCAAAGCCAATGCTATGTGAGCGGAGAGAGGGAACCAGAGCAAAAGAATTTCTGGTCCAGACAGATAAACAGTGAGATGAGACTCACTTTAAATCTCTGTAAAGCCAGGGGAAGCTGCAGATTCAGCTGATAATAATCATTTTATACATTGTTATAATAAACATATCGACTATAGCGCCTTTAAAGGAATAGTTTGGCATTTTAGGAGAATCGCTTATTAGCTTCTCTTCTCTGGAACAGTTAGATGTGATGAGACAATTGACGGTCTCATGTCTGTGCAGTAAATATGAAGCTACGGTCAGTGGCTGGTTAGCTTAGCTTAGCATAAAGACTGGAAACAGAGGGAAAACAGATTAGATTAAGTAAAGGCTGGAAACAGGTGGAAACAGTTAGCTTAGCTTAGCATAAAGACTGGAAACGGGAAAAAAGTTAGCTTAGCATAAAGACTGGAAACATGGTAGGAACAGTTAGCTTGGCTACCAGCATCTCTACAGATAACTAATTAACAAATTTAATTTCATCTATCCAGAAGCTAAATTGTAAAAATGACAAACCGGGATCTTACCGGGACTAAAAATCCTAAAATGTAGCATTTTTTGTGTAGAAAAACACTGGAGACATTTTAATCTTTATTGAATAATAATTCAATTATTGTACTATGAAAAATATCATATCAACACCTTTATTCGTGTCCTAATCCTGTGTTGTGGACTCCTTTGATGCAGTTTGTTAAATAAATAAATAAATTCAGCTATATCTTTTGGACCCCCCCCCCTTCCTCCTCCTCCTCCTCCTCCTCCTCCTCCTCCCTCCTCGTGTCAACAGTCTTCATTATGAGTAGCATTCCAGACTCCGAGCCCCGGGGTTGTAACTGTGTCTGGCTCCTCATTACATCGTTGCTGCAGAGAGGGGAAAGCGCAGCTAGTGTGACAGCTGCTATTGTTGGCGGAGCTGCACGGGGGCCGCTCGGCCCGCTGATGTCCCCGTTTCTCTCGGTCACTCGCCCCGCCGCTCAACTGAACGTCCGAAATCTAATCACACAGATGAGTTTGCAGAGAGCGTTGGGCTCGATTTTTAATCACCGACGCACACACAAAAAAGTAATAATGAACAATTTTTAAATTAATTGCTCCCCTTGAAACGAGAAAGAGGCGGGGGGGGGGGTAAAATGTAGAGGAACAGAACAAGGTTTTATGTTATGACATTTCAAAAATGAATCCAGTTGGTTGGTTGTAATTTCCACCACCTGTTACAGTAACTAACTGTTTAATTATGCTGGAAAATAATATGAATTTGGTAGGTTTTTGTTTTTATTTGTAATAATTATCCAGCCAGTGTAATTTGTGACATCAAATAATCAGACTGACATTTTTATCGTCTGTTTCACTGGGATTCTGTATTTTTAGTGTTTCAGTCAGAGTCTTAGGGTATAAAAACATCTTCCTCTGTTTAATTTGTGAGCGATGTTAGTGTCACCATATCCGTGCATATACATATGGCCCCTGTCACAGCGTAAACCATCCCCGTCACATTTACTTCTCACTGCTTCATGAGTCCGTTGTGAAGATGGTTGCGGCGACCGGAGATGATGCTGTGACTCTGTGTTGAGTCTGAGGACAAAAATCTAGTTCACTCGTGTCAGTTTTTTTTCTCTACACTTTAACCACTTCCAGTTGTTTGGAGCTTTTTCAGATACAGGCCGACGGTGCTGTAGTTTATGATGCTTGCTAACACACATTCCCCTTTCATTACACGTGTGGTTAGCCAGCGCTCATTTGTTTAGTGACCATAGATATGTTAGAAGTGGCTGCTCACCCAGCACATAGTCCACAAGTTTTTTCTTTTTTCTTCCTTTTATCTTGCACGTTGAACAACCTGTGACACGTTCACTGTCAAACAATCTGTTCTGGACTCTCGACTCTGTAGGTTTTTGTTCTATACCATGTAATCTTCTGTCTCATCCACAACGTTGGTCCAGACTGAAATATCTTAAAAACCGTTGGATGGATCACCATGAAATTTTGTGCAGGCATTCATGATTGTTAACCCTTCTGACCTTGGTAATCCTCTGACTTTATCTGTGGCGCCACTGGCAGGGCAAAGGTTTCCCTTGTCCTAAGATGTATCTCAACATGTATTAGATGAATCGGTGCAAAATTCTCTACAGATGTTCATTATTCCCAGAGGATGAACCCTAATGACTCTGGTGATGGTCATCAGGAGCCCTGTGAGCCCTTAACTTTTCATCTAGTTTCCATCGTCAGGTGAAAAAGTTTAATTGATTTAATTCTCCGTCTTAAAACAAATTACCCGCAATACTGACATTCCCATCATCCTCAGCTGTATTTTACTGTGAATTAGCACGTGTTATTATGCTAACAATATACCTTATACTTTGTAACATTATACCTGCTTCACTTTAGCATGTTAGCATTGTCTTTGTAGGATTCAGCTCCTCACAGAGCTAGCACTGCTGTAGATTTAATTCTGTTTAAAAAGCAAGTTTTCATGGTTTGAGTTTATAATGCAAAAAGAAATGAATTTATGCAGTGTTAGTTGCACAGATGTGGGTTTCGTAATCATGTTTTTGTTTGCAGAGGAATTTTTTTTTTTTTCTTGATGCAGTTCTACATTTGGCCTCTGAGACCAGTTAACAGAGACTTTGCCACATTATCCAGCCCTGTTAATGCCTCTGTGAGCCAGACTCACACCAGTAAACCATGTATTACCTTGGTTGTTCATGACTCAGCATTGTTGTCCAATCAGGAGACTGGACCCGGGCTTTCAGGCCTGCCAGTTGCTGGGAACAACGAGGGAACCAGGCAGAGAGCCCCACGCAGACCAGAGCATCGTCATCCTGCACGCCAAGGTGGCCCAGAAGTCCTACGGCAACGAGAAAAGGTTCGGCAACGCCTCCGCGGAGAGGCACTCCTCTTCGGCGTTTCAGGCAGCTGAAC